>VUQG01003131.1:0-14747 GCA_015106755.1 Etia nguti
ACAATCACTACATGACAGAAACACAAGCTTAATCTCTCTTAATAAACATAGTACACATGTGTGCCTGAATAAAAACAAACAAGTGAGATGTTAGAATGCTTTTATTGTTATTTTAGTCAACACTCAAAACTTAGAATAGACAGCTGGGGTTTGGAAGAGAATTGAACAAATATTTAAAATATAATCTGATCATTTTTGGATGCTGTTTTTAGACTAGATGGACAGCATTAACAACCTGCTAGCTGCAAATAATCATGTGCAGTTCCACATGATTATTAACAGACAAAAAGAAAACATATTACTAATACAGAAATAGTTTTCTATCGAGATCGCTGCAAAAAGTGCCTACCTGGTGTCCATCCTACTGTTACTCATTTTATATTAAGATTTAAAAATCTAGTTGGTATTGGTATGGTGAGTAGCCTTCAGTAATAGTAATAAATCACACAGCAATAGTGCATTCATGTAGTTGTAAAAAGCATGACAATATATTAAGTAATCCAAAGTATTCAGAATACATTACTCTCATTGAGTAACTTAATGGAATACGTTACAAAATACATTTTGGGGCATGTATTCTGTAATCTGTAGTGGAATACATTTTAAAAGTAACCTTCCCCACACTGTCTATAACAATGTATCACATCGAGTATAAGACACACCTGGATGAGAACATACATATTTAACTTAAGGGGACTTAAGCGCAACCTAGGCTCAATCACTGTCAAGCAAAAGCAGAATGATTACTCAGCATTTTAGTCAGTTATTCAAGTCAAAGCACAAAAGAATTGCCTTAAATAGGTTCCATATTTAGACTGATGCCTCAGCTCTGTGTCCAGATGTGATCGCCATATCCAACATCAGGAAATGAATGATAGCTTGGATTTTGAATAAGGCCACCTGCTGGAAACAGAAAAAGAAGTCTCTCAAAGTCCCACCCTTTCTTTTTGGAGTCCAGAGTTCTGGCACAGCAAAGAGCACCTCTGATTATACTATTATTAGGTCAACCATGTGCACTAAAAAAATAACTGTGAATTATGTAGACTTTTTTTTGGTGATGTAGTACATACACGGTTCACTTAGAAGTGTGCTGTTTCTTAGATTTGGTGCACTAAAAAGGTACCATAGGTTTTTATGTGGCATAAAGAAAAATGCCTGTTTCATGCAACTCATACTTTCATGAGTCATTGGGTGGTACTGAGTCAAAGTCCTTAAAAAAAATGGAAAGCACAGCACATGCGCCAGTTAGGGTTATACCATTTTCAGGAATAGGAAAACCACAAAAAGATGCAACTATGATGATTTTGTCTTCGAGCCTCATGATTAAACAAACTGTTACCAGAAACACAAAATAATTAAAACACAGTAGTACTCGGTGCCCTAAATGCTGCACTATCACCTAATAAGAAATTCAAAACTATGTGCTAATATGATCAAGCTCAAAGAAAGAAAAAAAAGAAGCTTGTTTAAATTTGAATTCATTGCAGATCTCTAGTGAACCTTTGAACCTGATTCAGTCTAAATCTGAATAACTAGCATCTGACATCTCTAATGAATTCTTGCTGGAGGTTAGTATGGAGATATTTCCCAGATTTCATTGCATTCTGACTTTGATTGTCAGGGCTAACTGGCCAATGCTGGATTCTTGTTTTCTGAACTGAATTTCATATGCCTGAAATCTTACTCCCTTACTGTAGAGGCATTAATATGGCAAGTCAACCTAACAAACATAGACCACATTTTAGAATTGCATTTAACTAAAAAAAAAAAAAAAAGATAACTACTTTTCTACAAGACTTGGAAAAAATTCCTATACTTTTGTAATGGTTATATGGTAATGCCCAATGTGAGGAAGCTTTAAAAAGGTTAAAATCCTCAGGGGGATTCACTATCCTTTGTACCTCCGTCTGCTGAACTTCTAACGTTACTGTTTTTACTATTAATACTTTCCTCAGAAACAGTATGAGTAAGTTAAAGCCAGTACTTCTCTTCCCTTTTATTTGCTTATGCTCCATTGGAAACAAGTGTGTTGGTGAAAGCAACACATTCCCCCAAATAAGCCAATGAACAGTTTGTTCCTAATGCTAAAGCCTTCACAGGAATGGAAAGCAAGCAGTTTGAATACTTCAGTTATGTGAAAGGGAGTCTCATGCTTTCATTTGTGAATAAAATAAACAGTGAATGTGTGTTCGCTGTTTAACAGGGCCTTTCATAATTTCCATATACTGTAAGAACCTACCAAAGTCACACCCAAAACATCATCTGGTTGTGAAAGAAAATGCCCACTTGTTTGGGTTTTTGTGTTTGATGTGATTAAAGGTTAAGTGAGTCATACCTGTACCTGGGGGCAGTTAATGACAGAAAAAAAGAATGCAGCTTTTGAGCAACTTTACAGGAAATGAGCAGCACTTTCACAAAGTCACCTTGGTGGCGTGCTTCAAAGTATTGCCTTACTTCAGACAATTGTTCAAAGCTGTAAGCAGGACATTAACATCAGCCAACAATAAGCTATCCTTTTCACACTGACACCATTGAATGCTTTGATTGTGAAAGGTCTGTGTTCAGTTACTGCTCACTCACATGGAAATATATGTAAGACATGTTTTCTGTGATGAAGGAATATTTGGATTCGACCTACCCACATCTCACTTTGATCTTAACTTATAACATACATGAATGAATTTAATAAGAACCCAGAATTTTGTCAGCAGGTTTCATTCACCATTTGGTATTTGGGACAGTTGCTGCTTATCCATCTTCACTTCCTCTCTGAACATATAACAACTTGTTACTCACACAATATTATAGCAGCGGGGTTGCCTAGCAGCACCATAACAGTGCAGAGTTTGCAGGAAATTTTGGTGGTGTGAGTAATGACCTTCAGACAACAGAACATGGATGTACTGGTCCACTGCTATAAATGCTTCCATATGGTGCATTTTCAAATCCCTTTTTTTGGAGGCAGTTTGTGGAAGTGTGACTACAGACAGATCTCGGTGGAATAAAAGGTTATCTTGACTTATAATCACCTGTTGTTGTACCTCCACTTAATAGGGTTTTTTTCCCCACAGATATCAGGGAATGAAGTCAGATGCAGCATACTGACCTCCGGGAGTAAAGTCTGTTTTAACTCACTGACAGAAATATGCTACAGCAATCCTCCCCCCATCTGGTCTAAACGTTTTAAGAGTTCAGCTAGAAGAGTGATGATGAGTCCTTTCTTTATAACGTCCACTTTAGTCCACTGCCTTATAATGCATTCCAGACTACTATCCCATTATAAAAACAGATTGCAGTGATTTGTGAGTAATTAATGGCTATATTTAGGTGAAAACAGTTCAAAGACATGTTAAAATCTAATGTGAACAATGCGTTTTAAGAAAACTGGAACAAGAATGTGTTTTTCATTGCGGTTCAATAACTTCTCTTTTAAATACCAATAATCTGCCAGGTCTCTCTTGAAAATGAGATTTTTAATCTCAATGAGATTTTTTTTTTACCTGGATAAATAAAGGACTAATAAAAAAATAAATAAATAAATAAAAATACACACTGTAAGTGTTTGATAACTGAGAAGGCCAATGAAAGCAGAATATTCTACTATTCTTGCTTGATATAGGGTTTCAGCTCTTCACAAGTTAATTGCCTCCTTTGTCATATATTTAGCTTCACAGCAACATTCCACAGAGTTCTAATATTCACTGTCTATTAAGTCAGCTTTCTACCAACAACTTGGAAAGGCTAACTGCTGCAGCATAGCACAGTTTAAGGGTGGTCCAACATTTGCATCCAAATGGCTGGGCACATTTTACGTGTCATATCTGCACATTATAAGATTTTTTGCATCATTTTATGATTTGAAATGATTCATGAAAAGATCAGGGCTTGGAAATAAAATATTTCATTACACTCTAGCGACTCTGGGATCATGCTATCTACAGCAGTAACAAGTAATAAGTTTATCTGGTAAATGTGCTGTTAAACTTGTATTTCAGCACAGAAAAGACACAAACCAGAGACATTCATGTTATCTATACGTTTTGAGCTTTATTCTCTTCTTCTTCTCCTTAAGAAAAATATCTCTCTTCAGCTGCTAAATGCCCCAGTGTGTTTACCAGCTGTGTCTGCTGGTGGTGGACTGGTCATATACAACACTTATTTAAAAAAATTTGTTGCAAAAGTTTTCTATTGTGAATTAGCAGGAACAAAGTTGACGGCTAGAAAAATATTAAGTTAGCCAAAATGCTAACATGATCATGATTAACTTAGAAATCTCTAACTAGACCTCCTGTTTACACCTTCAGTAAAAATGTTCTGTACTTCCTCACAAGGGTTACTAACTTGTGTGCAGTTTAGTGGAAAAGTACTGTATATGTCTCGTTGTGCTGTATATGTTAGATACTAACTTGCTACAAGAAGTTTATTCAGTGAAGCAAACAGGCTGCTTGCTCGGACTGCTGATAAAATGACAGTGCACTTTGTAGCTGGACAGGCACGACACAATGTTGTTTTCAAAGGGTTTCAAAGGGAGAAAAATACATATGGCATGGCTCGTTATCTGCCAATTTAGCTTACTAACTACTTGTGCCTGCAGTTTTTGTTATAAGGTATGTTTCAGTATTTTTCCACTGATTCTGGAGAAAACAGCTTCATGCTTCTGCATGCTAAAAAAAAAAAAGATGGAGGAGGGAAAAATGCAAACAGGCTACGTGCACATCCAGCAGAAATAAGTAACAACATTGTTTATGTAGATGTTCATTTTTTAGCTCCTTCTCCCAGTTTTCCAGCATGAAATATATCCTGTGACACAGTGGTTACACAAATGAACTCATAAGCAGTGCCATTATGCGTAACTTCATGGCTGATTTTATTTTGTTGCTGCAGAGCAGTAAAATTTATGGCACTATGTCACTTTTTGTTAGCAGGACTCAAATTTTTAGTGTGCGCCAGTACACTATCCTGACTGTGCTTTATGGAAGATTGGAGAGTTTATGTTTACTGGTGAGCTGGTGATACTTAATGGCCAACAGACACAGTGCATTTCATCAGCTGACTAGACAGTAGAAAGTGACATAGCTTCTAATCAGTCATTGACAATAATAGATAGAAGCTAGTTAAATTGCATTATGTTTTTACTTGAGTCATTTTTTTCCAACATCAAAAGGAGGATGCACTGACAATTATAGAAAATCTCAAAATCAAATGAACACTAAGTTAGCTGACAAGGCAAAAGATTGAAAAAAGGGGCTTTGCAGAGATAGAGGAAGAAATGTCAATATGTAGGAAAAGGTAAGGAGAAAAGCCCACTCCAGATGTGTGACATCATCCTCCCCGCTGCTCCCATCCAGACCAAACAGGGCCATGTGTCTGGTTTTCATTTACTTCTTTTCTCCCCCTCTTCTCTTCTCTACGCTCCCTCCTTTTTTTCGTCTTTTTTTAGGGAAAGTGGGCGGAGGAAGAGAGAGATGGCAGAACTCCAGGAGTTTAGAAGTTTGTCCCATCTCAGCCTTGAACTCAGCACCACAGCTCCTCTGGTTTGAGACCGGGAGGGTGCCTGTCTCTTTCTTTCTCAACCATTTCCCCTCTTCACTCACGACCTCTCTCTGTCTCTCTCTCTGCATCTCTTATCAGTGGCCTTATCACTGCTTTGCTCAGCTACCTTCCTTCGGGGGGTGCTGGAAAAGCCAGCGAAGGGAATTTACCAGGAGGATAATGCCCAATAGTCCAGCTCTCAGTCATTTTACATAACTGATATCATTTTTCCTCAAAAACGAATCCAGTGGAGTACAGCTACTTCAACTCAGGGTAAGTTTTGAATGTCCTGTGGTGTTGTTGCAGAAAAGGTTTGCATGCTTGCTCAATTTCACTTTTACTTTAAGTTTGACCTCAGTTGCACTTTAGATGATTATATATAGTACATTGACCATAGCATAGTTTCAAGTCAGAACATGTAAAGTCATGATGGGTGAGAAAATCAGAGGTTTGTGCAAGACTTTCTGGCATCTACCTCATAAATATCAAACAGCATGCTTTTAGCACTAACACTGAAACCTATACTTTAGTGGTGAGAGTGCTGCGAGGGCAAGAGGTGAGCCGCAGTTAGGGTGAAGGAGGAGACCTCAGCAATGCAGTGTATGATACATGTGAGTGGAGAGAGGAGCATGTTTGCCCCTTCTGCTAAAACTCTGTCTTCTGTGTGACTTTTTTTCCTCTTTGCTTTGTAAATGTCCAATAAAAACGTTGTGTAAAATCCCAGAGATGTTACATGAGGTCTTGAAATAATGAGGCATTGCTTTGCACCATATGATATACAGTTATACTTTAAGCAATGAAAACCACGAGCACCATTCTTTGCATTGCACTAAGTAACTAATATCAAGATGTGAGAACTACCGTTTTTGTCCTTGAGGATGGAACAAGATAATTTGTTCCATCAGATCGAATCGGGATTCCTATGGTAACCAAATTTTAAAGTCTCCCCACCCACATGAAAGCTCTAATGAAGAATAGTCAAATGGGTAGATGTTTCCGCTGCAGCCCAATACCACACCCTCCCTGAAACCAGTGCACAAGTGGAAAAGTGTGAACTAAGTGTTCCACACTCCTGGCCAGATGCACCAGGAGAGCCAAAAGGGGGCTAGTTTATTGGACAAAAAAATGGTGGGTGGATGAGAGGTGGTGCTGGTGGTGGTAGAAGGGGGAGCTGCAGGGTTTAGTTGACCAGGTGTGAGTCATTAATCTTCCATTTCTCCTGTACGACTGTCCAAGCGGAGATGGAGGAATTCAGCAGTATTTCGCTGTATCCATGTGGGATTTGATGAATTAACTTGTCATATTCTTCCGAATCCAAACGTAATGAGAATGCACTGGAAAAATTATCATGAGTAATTCTCTATGAGCTACTGTTCCACGTACTTGTGTGTTTTGCATGTAAACTCGTTGCTGTGATACAGAGAGGAAGAGCTTGGTCGCGGTTCAAATATGCTAGAGGAAACTTGGTGTGCGCTCCAGATTTGGTTTTATGTGTTTGAATTTTTTTGGGACGTGATTTACTACCGGCATTACAATAATGCTGCAGCTCGCTTTGTAAGCTGGTATTTAAACCTTTATTGGCAGAGGTGCAATGGGACGATTCTTAACAAAAGGGATTTTTAGATATACAGAATAAATCACCATTAATGTGTTTTATAGCTGCTCTGCTCTCTCCAGCTTTTGTCTCTTTTTTTCCATGATGCAGTGCAGATGTTTGGAAAGTTGGAAGAGTTTTCAGGACGCTCTAGCCTCAGGGATTTAGTACCAAAACCTTCGCTTTTTAAGAAGGTAACCATGAATAATTGTAAGAAATCTGAAGTGTATTCTGGTTGGTGAAAGCACTTTTGAGTGACTGCAAGCGTGCAGACAGATTAAATATAGTGTAATCACTTGCACAGGTCAGTTTAAAGGTATATCAGAAGGAAATCAGGCTTTACAATAGACCTTTTCCTTGGCTACAAGTTGATTCAGGGTGTGCATTTCTCTCATCTTTACCAATGCTAAAGGAGTGTCAGGTTTAATATGTGAACAGGCTGAGATCGGGCCCACATCTGCCAGGTGTCAGACGGGCTAACACACAGCAGCTGTGTGGAACTGCCTGTTCAGCCCCCCCCCCCTTTTTAACTTCATCATTGATCTTCCTCTCATCTGCTCCACACATGTCACGTTGCATCCTTACAGCTGAGGTGAGGGGTGGGGTGCGGGGGGATGTGCAGATCCTCACAGATGCAGGATTGACTTTTACATGCTGGAGCGCAAAGTCACAAGTGATATTTGTTCACCAGCGAGTGGCAGTGTAGCACCATCTCACGATCAGAACACTTCTAAGAACCTCATGCCTTGTGATTTCACTTATCCAATGTAAAAGAGACATCTTGCGCATAGAGAGCAGGCCTTAAAAACGGATTTGTGGGGATTGGCAGTGGCATTAAATGTAACATTAAAAGAAACATATAAAAGTGTAGATGCTGGTTCAGCTTTTATTACGACTCATTAAAGTGTGGATTTCTCATTAAAGTTTCCTGTTAGGTGAATTTTATCCTCTATTTGCTTATTTAAACTAACAGTTAGAAATTTCCCCCTCTTCTTCAGCAATGCACGTGCAGATTTATAGTTAATGACTCAATTATATTAAAGTAAATTAATGGAAAACATTAGCAAGTAGGATGGAGCAAATGTAACAACATCTTATTTATACAGTGAGTTAAAAAATCATGTGTGGTTCACAGTGGCTGAGGCAATGCAAGAAGAAATGTTACAGCCATTCTGGCAGAATGATTGACACTGGCTCACTTTTATTTTAACGTGAGGATAGTATAGTATTTCAAAGTAAAAGACTTAAGGTCCCAAATATACCTGTAAGGGCTAAATGTCACCTGCGTTATATAAATGCAGCTCTTTCGTCATCATTAACTTTAATAGTTACAGCATAATACGCACATACACACATAATACATTTGGCAGACACATGACCACTAACCATTTACATTAACTTGTCTGCCACTTCATCTGGACAATCTGGTAATCATGGTGACAATGAACGATTAAGTGAATAACACCTCGGTAACAGAGGCCTAAATAGTGGTGGAAACAGTTTGTCCCAAATGGTTGTGAGTGGTGCTTGGAGTGTGATGGCATTTGCAGGGAAAATGACTGCCAAAGTCCCAGTCATGTAAGTCTACACTTGTCACGAGGGAAAAAGGTGTATTCTCTAACTGATTGGCAAAAACCTTCTTGTTATTGCTTTGGTCACTAGCTTATTTCACAGGTGGTAGTTTAAATAGTAGTGACAAACCTGTCTACAAAAACTGCCTGGCTACTTTCCAAGCTGCAGTGAAACTGTGAAAAGTGGAACGCAAAGTGAAAATGGAGAATGTTTGTCTTCAATGTAAAGAGTTGTGCCTCAGCGCTGTCAACATGTTTTGAAAGCCACAGATTTTACTTTTAAGACAAACCTTCTCCATTTCCACTATGTGTCACACTTGTTCAAGTTTTTCTACTGCTGGGCTTGTAGTTGGAACTACAGGCAACTGTGGCAATCTGCTAGCAGCAAATAATCACACAGGAGGTTTTTGGTACAGTGCCTTCAATCCAATTGATTTCAGTGAAAACCAGGCACTTCACGGAACCACTGCCAACCAGGAGAGTACATGTTCCCCTAACAGCCAATGGTTGCATCACATCAACTATGGCAGACAGCTCTTGAGCAATGTGCACGTGACATCACGTGATGAACCTCACTATAGTACAAAGTACAAATTTACATTGAAAATATGTTGGAATGTAAGTACAAAGCATTACTTGACAAAATACTTGTATTTTAAAACTTTCCATAATGTACTTAAGTCACTGTACATAGTTATATTTCATTGTGGGTTTTATCCACACTCTCATCTAATGACATTGGTGGGTGGGACACTTCTTCATAAAAGTGCCCCACCCACCCGATGTCCCCCAATGTGGGCACTCCCCTGTTTTATGAATGGATGGACTGTTGTGCCAGAAATGTGTTTTAGCCCTTTTGGGACATATTTGATTTGCTGAACTGACTGAACTGCACCTCTGTAATATAATATGTATTATATATTAATACATAATATATTATATAATTATATAATATATATAATGCGTGTGTGTGCTGCACTGCATTCTGAGCTTGTCTGTCTGTGTTTATATATATATGTATATATATGCGTGTGCATCTGTGTGTGTGTGTGTGTGTGTGTGTGTCTGTGAGGTCCAGCTGCGATTGCATTTTTAGGGGGTTCCCGGGCACATTGCAGTACATGCCTTCTGTAAATGTAAATCCACTGTATACACTGTGAAGTGGAGCGTTTCTGCTTATGTAACTTCTAGCAAGTGTTTTCAGTCTGACACTTTATGGTCGTGACTTGATCACAGACAAAGTGTTGATGTTGCATATTCACTGAAGTACACATCCCGAGGTACACAAGATGATATATGTAGCTGAATGACCTAAAATATCATAAACTTGCTGAAGTTTAAAATTTAAAAAGGCTAAACACCGGCACCCCCCAGTGGAAGCTATTAAAAAAAGACACGTAATGGGCTACTGGCTTATTTCTCTTCAAACACAACTTTAATGGTATTTTTAAAGATACTCTTCACATTAAACCTACAGAGAGATACCATTTTAGTATTTAATTAACAGTAGATTAAATGACAAAGAATAATATGTGCTGCTTGCAGTGGCTCACTTTTTGCACCTTTCCCTGTTTTTTCTTTGTGGCTTGGACGTTCCGTTAACGTTCCATTAATGTTTACTCTCACTGCTTTCATCCTCCACATTGGTTTACTATAAAAACCTGGACCTGATGGCAACATGCCAAAAACAAACTTTTCAGCTTGTTTTAGAGATGAAGTGGGAAAAAAATTGCAGCTTTAAGTTGCTAAATTTCTTCATGAATGTTCCGTCCCCGTGCTGCCATTGTTTTGGTTGCTTCTATCAGTGAAAACAAGATTCCCCTGCCTTGCTATGTTTTCCTCTGCGGTGATGAGGGGAAGCCATAGTGTTGACACACTGGACGAGCCTGGCTGAACTCTTCAGAGCAGTGTTTTTTGTGTGACCCGAAATCACATGGGTGAACACAAACATCTGTCGCAGTGTCCAAGGCAGCTTAGATTTCCTTGAAATGAATGCTCTTACTGGTTTAGGCCCAATATGGAGAGTGACAGCATATGGGCACTACAGGGATATTTTAATATGCCTTTATTTGGTTGAGCTATACTATACTGTATATGTTTGTTTCATAAAGCAAACACTGATGCTGAAAAGGAATAAGGAAGGAAGGAATAACCCCAAACGTGAACTTTACAGGCACTATACACTGACCCCATAAATGTGATTGATATTATTTGTGTGACACAGCTCTGCAGCTGTTTTCAGTAGTTTTATTTCCATAACTGTCCTCACCAGCGTTCAGCTGCAGGCCAACTTTTGAAAAGTTATGTTTTGTTTGCATTTGAATGGTCATACTGCCTCGCTTGTCTAGGACGGGAGTACAAATGTAGAGTTTTATGGCCATCTGCAAAACATGGCCTGCACAAACAGAGTGCACAGTAAAGTATAAACAGCATGACTCAGTGCCTGCATTTTTGCATAGAGTATGACAGGAATGTGTTTATAATTCATTATAGATTAAATCTACTGTAGCAGTCATGGTACTTGGCTTTTCCTTCCAAGTCTAACACTAGTGCACCCAGTACCTTAATGTACTTGTTTTTTAAAAATTCTTCTTTTGTGTTTTCATTTTCAACATCTACTAATTTTGGACTAAATAGTGCATAATGCATAGTGCATAATAGTGCAAATAGAGCATGGAAATCTAGAGAAGTATCCATAACTTCAACAAGGCAGCTATATGCTAGCTCACACAATAAAAATAAGCTAACAATACAATATGGCATTAGCCAAGTTTCAGCTGACTAAAAAAAAAAAGAACAAGAAAAATGTAAAATACTGTGAAAAATGGCCCTGATACTGAGGAGGCTCATTCAAAATTAGATTTTTTGACAAAGACCACGGGATCAAGGTCAAACAATCCCAGGAGAAATTAGATATATATTACTTTATTATAAAAGGTGCTATATCTGCATTCTCCACTGGAGGTCAATAGTCTGTTTATTTAGCTTGCATTTTGTGCACTGGAAAATGCAAACTTTGTCAACATGAAAAAGACCTCGACTTTTTATAAACTAAAGACATCTACCATAAACCCTTTATGATCCAAAATGTGACTTTTCTCACACCTAACCACCAAGTGCTGAGCTTTTAGTGCTTTTGCCAACAGGCTCTGGGACTATTAAAAAGACTCTACTGGCTTTGGTTTAATATCCATCATTACCTTAATGAAGAAGCATTTATTGGTCAAAGGCCATGTGTGCCATTTTATTCCTAAGTATAAATCTTTTTGTGTTTGCGTTCATATCCTTGAGTTGAAATGCTTCTTGAGTGGTGAGTCATGTAGATGTTATAAGCTTGTGTTTATTTCTGGTCTGTCAGCTTCTTCTTAGATAAGATTTTTGCACTTTGCTTTTATGCTCTTGGGTCTTGAAAAACTGTAGAGACTTCTCTGTTCACGAAGGGCTTTGGATGAGTTGTGGGCTGGGATTTATGGGTTATGATGGTTATGGGAATGAATCATGTCAAAGACAAGTCCTCAAAGATATAAAACCTCCACTGTGTGTGTATGTGCTTTGCCTGTACCTGTAGATCTGGCTCTTGCTGGGTTGAGACCTTTCTTTGTGCTTAGGTCTCATAATGTCCAAAGGGAACCATGCGTGACCTCTCTTTCATTTCCTGTGATGTTACCGCACATCATAATGAAGGAAAATCTAACTAAGTAGAAAAAAAAGCACATCCTCTGTGAAACCGGACTTTCCAGTCTAACACCCCTTTTAAGAGCACATTATTTTTGTGAGTTGGAAAACTGAGTCCCTGCCAGGCAGAGTTAATTACTAAGGCACACTGGATGGTAGTTTTCACAGGTGGTTTTGATCATCATCCCTCTCCACTTCTGCACATGCTGTAGCTCTCTCACTTACTGTGGTCGTGAAGGTACGTTAGTACACACAAAAATGTATGGACAGTGCAATGAAAATTACTTGTCGCAGTGTTATTCCCTTGGAAAGATAGCTTTGGAATGGAGAAATTAAAGAGGCAACATGACCACATTTTAAATCTGCTAACAGCAGTAAGCTACATTCAGCTAGTGCAATGGGTACATCTCCCACACACAGCATTCCACACACCAAAACTGGAACACAGATATTTTGAACCAGCTATTAGTGCAATTAATTGCACACTAAAGCATATTATCTGTCAACATTTGAGAAAAGCGCCACCAGAGGTCCAGTTCAATGTCATGAATTTAGTGGTTGAAGCCTAGCAGACAGTTACTGCCTAGAGTCACCTGTGTCCACTGACCATGTGTCAAAACATGTTTTATGGTTATGGTTAATAAACCATGAACTTTATATTCCTGCTTTCTAGCTCATATTTTGCTAATTCTGGTTTCACAGGTGCCCTCTTAGTTTCTTCTGAAGATGAGGAGGCATCATTTGCTACCGCTATGTGCTCTTCTGGGCGTCCTGCTTGCAGGACTTCTTCCTAAACTCGATGCCCAGGAAGATGAAGGTAAGTTTAACTAAGTTAATCTCATTGCAGTCAGCAGCAGCACTCATTTTACAGATGACAGCCCCGGGTCTCCATATGCAACTGTTTAAATATCAAATGCAAGCAGAGGGATTATAAAACTGTATTTGCATTTCTTACTATTACATGTATTATGCTTTCAAGACTGAATTCAACCTCAAAATGGGATATAAGAATTAGAATATAAAACCTCAAGAGGTATCATAGTAGAGTCAGTCTGATACATTTGACACAATAAACATACATAAACAGACTGATGCTATCAAACTGAAATGACCAAACAAGTACATTTCTATTGTGCACTTTGTTAGCATCTTTTCACTGGTCTTTACTTTTGTCCTCCCAACACTCCCTTTGGAAGATTGTGCACAAGGTTTGGCAGCTGATATGTACTTTCTAGTGGATTCATCATGGAGTATGGGTCAAGAGAACTTTGAACATGTCAGACACTTTCTATACACCTTGATACAATCTCTGCACCAGGTCGGAGGAGAAAGGTTTAAATTTGCCCTTGTACAGTACAATAGCAGGCCCCACACTGAGTTCCAGCTCAACAGCTACAAAACTGCACAGGGAGTCCTGGCACACGTCAAGGCTATGTCTTACCGTGGTGGGGGCACCCGGACTGGCCTGGGTTTGGATTTTCTGATACATACACACTTGACTGCTGCTTCGGGCAGCCGTGCTGCTGACGGAGTCGCCCAGGTGGTGGTGGTGCTAACAGATGGTCGCTCGCAGGATGATGTTGCCGAGCCAGCTCAAGTGCTGCGGATGGCAGGCGTGGAGATGTTTGCAGTTGGAGTTCAGGATGCAGTGGACTGGGAGCTCAGGGAGATGGCTAGCCAGCCTCAAAGCACTCACGTTTTCAGTGTAGACACTTTCCCAGCCTTACAGAGTATAATTCAAGATTTAGTTGTGGGACTTTGTGATGCAGTGACCCAGTCAGGGGGGTTTCCTGTGGCAAATGAGGCCCCTGTGGCTGGAGGAGGGACAGGTAATGAAATGGGACCAGTGTCACTACCATACTAATGTCTACATGTGCAGGAAGAAGCTGCTGCACATGCGGCTGTAACTGGACCTTTTTATAATTAACATAACGAATTTTTTTAACCACAGTAACCTTCCACTGTTCACCTGCAACATTAACACCACTTTTTGGTTTGTCTTTCAACATTTAATATACCTCTAATGCTTCAAAGATCACAGTAAGATTTGCATGTGTTCACTTTACTGCATTAGGTGTTGTACCTGGTACTTTTGCAAAAGGTAGGTCTCTGATGGAGGCTGAAATGACTTCTGTCATAATTCAACACGCCATTTTCAGAAGATCAAATGTTCCTCAGTGTTCTTCTTCTAAAACCTTTGGAAGATAACAAGGTCTCTGGGACCCTTTAAAAGCTTTCAAAGCCTTTGAAAATCAGACTGTGAGCTTTTAACAATAGCTAACCATGCACCACTGCTTATGTGTCCTGCACATGTGTGTTTGTCTTTTTTCAGTCACAATGTCTATCTGTGTAAAATATGTGCAATATTCTGTTTT
>VUQG01003131.1:14767-28103 GCA_015106755.1 Etia nguti
GCAATATTCTGTTTTTGAAACAGTGATGAACCTGTCTGGAGACATCCTTGACCTGCAGAAGCACTTTGAGAATGTTTTTTTTTTTTTTTTAATCGTCGAATAGCCTAATCTATTTGCTGTCGTAATTCATTGACATAAGAAAGATGAACAGCAGTGAAGAGTGGTAATTAAAAATACTCAAATATCCAAAGGGTACATGTTCATTTCAAATACACTAGAAGCATCACCATTATACATGGTTTTGCTTCTTTTATCTGGAATCATACGTCTCAATGACTGCAAGCATGCAGGCACCAAGGATGGTTCACAGGGTCATGACTGGTCACGTCATCTGAGGTCCGTAACAAGAGTCTGCATGGGGTGGCTGAACTCAGTGGAGCTCATACAAATGGGCATATTACATTATTTTTAAATATTAAATATCATAAAAGATTATATCTATTTATATATTTAATCATTTGTTTTCCTTTTGAATGGAAATTCTTCATGCATTATGCCCATCTGCAGATTTTTTTTAGCTGTTTATGTTCCTAGATGCTCCAGATTTTAAATAGCAGATCATGTTCTGTCACAGTTTATTCCCATAGAAGACCTATATTTGTTTTAAAACATATGGAAAAATATGTTTTTGTTCAGAAGACATGTAGATAAGCAAAAGTTTAAATACTGTGACTTTTCTGTACATAATTTCTAGTGTTACTCTAATTAGAATCTAATTCAAGTAAAATAATCTATGGAGCAAAGTAATCAACAAATTACACGACTTTAGGAAATCTCCTTGGTTCAGCCAACATGCAGTATGATGTTTTGCAGTGTTGTTGATTTATTCACTGAATGACACAGCTAGCACGAGTTCTTTGATTTATGTCTCTGTCTCAGTTTCACTTATTTAACACTTTCACAAGTTCCATTTTGTTTTGTTTTCTCTCTCTCTCCTTAAAGCACAAGACACAGCTGACCTAGTACTCTTAATTGATGGATCACAGAACGTTGGAGCAGCAAACTTCCCCTATGTGCGTGAATTGGTTTTGAGAATCATTGAGCGCCTTGATGTGGGCAGGGACACTGTTCGGGTGGCCTTGGTCCTGTACAACAGCAGCCCAGAGATAAAGTTCTATCTAAATAGCTTTTACAGCAAATCATCAGTCCTGGATGCTGTGAAAGGCCTCACCTACACAGGGGGCGATGAATCTAACCTGGGGGCTGCCTTGGAGGAAGTGGCCGAGAGCCTTTTAAGTGAAACATCTGGGGGCAGGGCTGACGAGGGTGTGCCCCAGGTGTTGGTGGTTATCAGTGCTGGGCCATCCACTGATGATACTGGTGCTGGTGACCGAGCTCTTAAGAGGGCCAGTGTTATCACATTCGGCGTGGCGATTGGCGACACTGCCACTGCAGATCTGGAAACAATTGCTACAGATAGAAGTTTTGTCCAGTCAGCCTCTGATGTCAGAGAAGTTGCAAACATTGGTGACCAACTGCTCCCACTCATTAACGGGGTGATCCAGCGCACTATTATAGTTCAGAATGAGTTCACAGAAGGTATGTAACTTCTCAGTAAACACTGGCAGGGCATTGCGGTTGTGGAAGGGGATTTCATAATTCAGTTGATATGTTATAGTGCACATGGTAGGTTAGTTTCTATATCCCTAATTTTAAGTTTATAACAGAAGTGGTAACACAGTAGTTAGAAGTCTTATTACCATCTTAAACGTATTTGAAATTTGACTCCATTCCATTAACTTACATAAATGTTTGATGATGATAAAGATGTCATTAGTACCAGACAGCCTAATAAGAAAACGATATTTGTATGTCGCTCTGGTGCTCGTGTTTCCATAAAAGTTGGAATTTGATGTCAATAAAAAGAGAACTGAAAAATAATTTTAATTGAAATCATTATAAAAACAGCATATCAAATGTTGAAACTGAGAACATCTTTGGAATTGATTGTATCTGTTTAGACTGACTTGTAGGTCGGTTGTTGTGAATTCAGGTTTGATAAAGAATTTTATCTGCTCAGCAGCTGCCCGTTTCGGTAGTGGTTTTATTTCATAATGTTCCAAATGTTTTCAGTCAAGTACAGGTCTGCACTGCAGGAAGGCCAGTTTAGCACCTAAGCTCTTTTACTACAAAGCTATGTTGCTGGAAAATATGCAGAATGTTCTCATTAAATAGATTCAATATAAGAGGCAACAATGTATGGACAAATAGTACAATTTTAACGTGTTTGTAACTTTTCACAAGTCTTTTCAAGCTTCAGCAGTTATTTTTCACTACAAAGGTAATTCACTGTTCCATTGTGGTTTTGACCTCACCCCTTTTACACAAAAATGTCTTTGGATTCTCTGAATATTTTAATGATTAATAACCTGTAGATTTTGAAATCCAAATTTTATTGTTTATTATTTATTTAATTTTGTGTTCAGAAATGGTATTCTCAAATTGTGGAACTGTTTATCATGGAGTGGTGAATGCCTCAGACTCTCTGGGATGCTTTTTTATACCTATCTGATGCAACGTCTGTTCCCAGAGTGTTTTTGGAAAAAAATCAAAATGACAATGTATTTTTCAATAAACAAATTTCTCAGTTTCAGCATCTGATAAGTTGTAATCATTTTGATTAAATGCAGAATTTAAACTATTGTCAGATAATTGAATTCCTTTTTAAATTACATTTTACAAAGAGTTGCAGCTTTTTTTTTTTAGGTAACTAGGATGTAGCTCCAAATATGGTCTATTAGACAATATATATTTTTAACAATGGCATAAGATCATCTTAGTTAAATCTGTTAACAGAAAGGGCTTTGTGCATTTCTATTATTTATGCAGTTTAAATTGATTTTTAAAATCTGATAGTTTTAGCGTATTTAACGTTTTTTTAAAGGAGCATGCACACTAGTTGTACTTTGTAAAAATATAACAATATATGGGTTACAGGAAATAAAATAATTCACTTTATCACCTTATCAAACCATCTATAGCAGTCACAACATTTCCAACATTTTGTAAATTGTAATTGATGTCTATTAGAAGACATCTGAATTTGTCCTACTTTTTCCATGTCAGTAATACTTTACCCTTATGCCAGTTAATTTAATGCAAATATAAAACAGAAATCTATTAACAGAATATATTTTCAGGGTTTTTTCAGCAAAAACTTAGTCTTGTAGACTGATTATTATAACAACTCCTACAATATTTCTTCCTAACTGTAATGTTTTTGGTTGTTTTTTTCAGTTATTCAGTCAAAAACAGTTGGAAATCGAGACATCATTTTCCTTATTGACGGTACAATGGGATCAGCATTCATTAACTCTGTGCGGGCTTTCATCAGAGAGTTTGTGGAAAGCATGCCAATTGGTCCAGATCAAGTTCAAGTGGGTATTGCACAGTTTTCTACTTCCCCGAGAGTTGAGATGGATCTCAACACCCATGGGAGCAAGGAGAAAATCATTTCTGCTTTAGGTACTATCAGATCAAGACCAGGACAGGCGGTCAACATTGGAGCAGCATTGAACTTTGTCCGGGAAAGAATGTTACAGCCAGAGAAGGGCAGCCGTATTCAGCAGGGTGTACTCCAGCTTGTAATGTTGTTAACCAGCAAAAGATCTACTGATAGCGTGGAAGAACCTGCGAGCGCCCTGAGGGAACTAGGTGTGTTGACCCTGGCTGCAGGCGCCAGGACAGCTGATGAGCAGGAGCTGAAGCAGATTGCCGTTGGTGACGATGCTGTGTTCTACGACAAGGATATGCGAGCACTGATTCGAAGCAAGAAAGAGAAAATAATAAGTGCTCTTTCTACTTTAGCTGGAGGAGTACCCACCAAACCAGGTAAGGCTTCATCTATGTAGGTTGTCAATCCCCTAAGTGCTTGAAATGGAGGCAACAGGACACCCTTTGGTTTGTGAAGACATTTCGGTTCTCACCCAAGGGTCTTTTTCAGGTCTAAAACTGGTGGAGAGCCCCAGGTATTTAACCCATGGTGGTCCCCTTGGAATTGTTCCTGATAGTCGTTAACCCACCTTGCAATATTGTGAGCCATCAAGGAGCATATGATCCACCATGTGGATCAAAGAGTTGGTTCTTAACATCACAGGGGAAAGTCCAGTAGGATTTATACATCAGTAGGGAAGTGTTTTAACAAATCAAAAAGAAGTCCAGTTGGTTTCGTTTCAAGCGGTCAGTAATGATTTGTCTTTCAGTGAAATTCAGGATAATTAGAAAGGGAAACCTAGGACTAAAGTGAACTTTTGATTACTGTAATAGATAAAGAAAATTTGAATAAATATGTGGAAAAACAACTAATGCAAAAGTTTCCTTTCAAAAGTGAAAACCAGAACAATTCTGTCATTTTTGTGGCGTATAAACAGAAGAACCAGCTTCATGCCAGTTGAAAAATATGTTTAGTGTTTAGTTGACATTTTTTCTACTTTGGTACTACGTCTTTGTGGTTTGAAGTATTTTTTCACAGTTATATTTGTAAATAACTATAAAAAATACAAATTGAAGTAATAAATATAAGACTCTTTACTTGTTAAATTCTTCATTTACACACAGATAAATGTTGCAGCAATTAATGTGCCACTACTACTGAAAGCACATGTTCATGCCATTACACAGAGAGTAATGAATCACTTTTGTGCTTTGGTTCAGAGGTGGAGATAACCACAGTGGAGACCACAAAAATGGTCAGAGACATTGTCTTTCTTGTGGATGGCTCAAACTATGTTGGCAGCAGTAATTTGCCCTATGTGAGAGACTTCATGATCAATACGATCAACCAGCTTGATGTACGTCCCGACAGGGTCCAGATTGGTCTCCTGCAGTTTGCTGAACGTCCAAAAATAGAATTTTACCTGAACGCCTACAGCACCAGGGAAGAAGTTGTAGAAAAAATCTCTCAACTCAGGTTGACTGGAGGCTCAGCTGTGAATACAGGAGCTGCCATGAATTATGCCCTGGACAACATGTTTCACTCATCAAGGGGGTCACGCAGAAGGCAAGGAGTCCAGCAGGTGTTGGTTCTGATCACAGGTGGTCCACCCCAAGATCAGGTTAAATCTGTGGCTGATAAGTTGGCACTGGGTGGTGTTTTGACTTTCACAGTCAGTTCTGGACAAGCAGATGAGGCCCTACTGCAGAGTGTTGCCTTTGTTCCAACTTTGGCTTTCCATGCAACAAGCTTCTCTGGTTTACCAGGCCTTGCTGAACGAATCATGCCAGAGTTGGTAACAGTTGTTGGCGATACCGACGTGACAGTATTCCAAGAGGAAACTGGTTAGTTTGGAATTTCTGTTTTCTTTGTCTAATAAAACAAATATAATCAACTGTTTATCTGGCGAAACATAAATATATATGTGTATCTTTTTCCTTCAGTTGTTGGAGCTGAAAGGGATGTTGCTTTCCTCATTGATGGCACAGATGGAGTTCAAGCAGATTTTGCCTACATACGGGATTTTATCATTAAAGTAATCGAGCCACTTGACATTGGAGATGACAAGGTACGAATTTCAGTGGTTCAACACAGTGAAAAGCCAACTCCAAATTTTTACCTTAACACTTACAAAACCAAAGATGATGTGATGAGAGCTGTCCAAGGACTCAGAGTGGCTGGCGGACGTAGTTTAAACACAGGATTTGCTCTGAGATTCATGAAAGAAAGCATCCTGTCTGGCAGTTATGGTGGTCGTGCTGCACAAAATGTCCCTCAGTTTCTGATTGTTTTGACTGGAGGCCGATCTACGGATAATGTAAGGGAACCCGCTGGAGCACTGAAGACAGATGGAGTTGTACCGTTCGGTGTTGGTGTCAAGGATGCAGACCCAAAGCAGATTGAGGCCATCTCGCACAACCCTTCTTTTGCCTTCAACGTTAAGGAATTCAGTGAGCTCAGCACCATACCGCAAAGACTCAATAATTATGTGAGCCTACCAAGGGAAGAGTTAGAGGTCGTCCTACAGCAAGGTAAGATTATTTTTTTCTGGTGTCCTGAACTCACAAAACCTGCTATTTGTGGTGCTTTATATCTCATCTAACTTATGTTAACCACATCTTAATCTTAATTAAATTCTATTTGTTGTCTTAACACAAGGTGATGCTGTAAAAAGAGATATTGCATTCCTACTTGATGGCTCCGATAACACTGGAAATGGATTCCCAGACATTAATCACTTTGTTAAAAACATAGCAGAGAGCCTTTATATCAATGAGAATCAAGACAGAGTCTCTGTGGTTCAGTTTGCAGATAACCCTCAGGTCAGCTTTTATCTAAATTCTCACAAGACAAAGAACTACAATTTAAATGCTCTTAAAGAACATTACATTTTATCAATGGGGATTGGAGTGAGAGATGCCAAAATGTCAGAGTTGGAAATGATTGCGCTTAAACCTGGTTTCACATATAAGGTCTCTGAATTACCCTCAGTCCAGTCACAACTTATTGGTTCACCGAACAGACACAAAGACATTCAAGAAAACATGAATGTAATCTCTGATTTAGTAGGTATGGATAATACACTGCAGTCATGTCAGTGTATAAGCTAATATTATTTCATCAGGACAAGTTTCACTCCTTAGCACTGTTGCATTTTCTCCTAAAACTAACATATCCCTAAACTCTAATGATTGATAAGATTATATTTGGTCATTTTGGTAATTATTGACCCATTATTTGAGCCATTTCTATTGTATAAAATTCATGATTGTTCTCACTAAAAAAGCCTATTCTATCTGAAAAAGAAATTGATTTTGGGGTATTTTTTGGTTTTATCCTTTCTTTCCAACTGTCCATTTCACTTACTACTTTGAAGTCACTTGGAAGATCAGTCATTCAATTGTCTTATACATCTTTTTTGGTAAAAAGATGTTTTTTTCACTTTTCAGAGCAATAGCTCACATGTCTTTATAGCTCAGTTTTTTCACTGAGCTTGACTTGCTCATGCTAATAAATATGCATGACTGTTAGAACATCTCAAATGCGTAATTCGCAAATCTTCTATCCATCCTTGTATCATCTAGTTGACACACGGAGGGACATAGTGTTTCTCCTTGATGGGTCAGATGACTCCAGAAATGGTCTCCCAGCTATTCGAGAGTTCGTCAGAAGAATGGTTGAAGCGCTGGACATTGGCGAAGATAAGGTTCGAGTGGGCGTTATACTGTATAGTGATGATGCCTCAATTTACTTTAACCTAATAACTCACAGATCCAAAAAAGCTATTATCTATGCTGTAAGAAGTCTTCGACATAAAGGAGGGAAATCTCGCAACACTGGAGCTGCTTTACAATTTGTGCAAGACCATGTTTTCACAACTTCATCTGGGAGTAGACACCTGGAGGGAGTTCCTCAGATTCTTTTTTTGCTGACTGGGGGAAAATCCAAAGATGATGTTTCCAGAGCTGCATTTGGACTAAAGCAAATCGGTGTTATGTCTTTTGCAATTGGAATGAAAAACGCTGACCAAGAGGAACTTCAAAAAATTGCCTTCTCCTCCAGATATCTTTTCAACTTGCCTTTCTTTGCTGAAATTTTGTCCATTCAGCCAGATTTAGTAGCATTTGTCCAGACAGAAATATCAGCTAAGCCTGCTACTGTTGTAGGTAAGAAACAAATGTAATGTATAATTTAAATTTAAACTGACTCGCTGTTTCTGTTCTTGCACATTTGGTCTTTCATAATTTCAAATGTGATGAAACTGAATCATATTCTGAAGAATGTCATTGATTCAGTTTCACATTTGTTAAATTTTCTTCACTGGCCAGACACATCTTACGTGTTACTTGCTTCTTGGTTGGCTGCCATCCTTTTTCTTCTTGTACTCCAGAGAGCTTTTCTTTCTTTTCTTAAGCTCTCCCTTGAGCCGGTGATAATCACATCATTGACTGAAAAAATGTTCTTGAACAAAAGAACTTGTTTGGCTTTCATCTATCTTTCATGCGTGAAAGATGAATATGCTACTTAGCTTGTAATTTCTAACACATCGTTTAAAACAATAATTCTTTGAATTTCATTGCCAGTTTTAGTATATTTTCCAACAACATAATGGCTAATTATTGAACCACAGTACATTTTGGCTTATGTTTATGTTTGACTGCTAAACAAGATTTTCATATTCTTTTCTAGTTGAATTAAAATCTCCCCAAAGAGACATAGTATTCCTTTTGGATGGATCGGATAATACACAAAGTGACTTCCCTGCAGTAAGGAGTTTTGTGGAACAAATGGTAGAAACACTCACTGTTGATGAGAACAGAGATCGCATTTCTGTGGTTCAGTATAGCGGAGATCCACAGACACATTTCAATTTGAACACCTACATGGCAAAACAAGATGTTCTCAGTGCAATCCAACGTTTGAACCATAAAGGAGGCATATCCCTCAACACTGGGGTAGCTCTTGACTATGTAAGAAAAAATGCTTTTGCCGAGTCCTCAGGTAGTCGGCATCAACAAGGTGTCCCTCAGATATTGATTCTGCTGAGCGGCGGAAGATCTCAAGATGATGTTGCAAGTGCTGCTGCTACTCTAAAACAGGAAAAAATTGTTCCATTCTGTGTGGGTACCAGAAATGCAAACATACTTGAGCTCCAAATGATTGCACATGACCCTTCCTATGCCTTCTCCATACCTCAATTTGATGATGTTGGGAGAATGCATGATCAACTTGTGTCGCTTCTAAAAAGGGTTCCTCGGCAGCAGCCAAGACAAAATTCACAAAGTCCTTTAGGTAAGGCTTTTTATAGATGTTTTCATGGTCTATCTGTCTTATAATACTTAACTCTAACTTAGCTTCATCATTTCTGTCAAGCTCCTGCAGGTCAAAATGAACCCATTCAACGTGATATTGTGTTTTTACTGGATTCCTCTGATAAAATGCAGAATACCTTCAAGGCTGTTCTTGGCTTTGTTGAAAGAATCATGGAGACACTCAGTGTGGATAAAAACAAAGATCGTGTTTCAGTAGTGCAGTACAGCAGAGAACCTTCTGTTGATTTTTTTCTAAACACATACAACACAAAGCAAGATGTTGCTGACAGTTTCCGAAGGTTGAGGCATAAAGGAGGTGAACCCCTCAATACTGGTGCAGCCCTGCAGTATGTCAAGGATAATGTTTTAACAGCTTCTTCTGGAAGTAGGCACCAGCAAGGTGTCCCTCAGATTCTGATTCTTTTAACTGGTGGACGATCCAGTGATGACGTCAGAAATGCTGCTGAAAACTTGAAAAAAAGGGGTGTAACAACTTTTGTGGTTGGAATAGATCATGCAGACACCCTCGAAATTCAGTCTATTGCACAGGAATCAGACCATGCTTTCCAGGCAGCAGATATCAATAATTTGTCAGATATTGAACAACTAATCATTTCTACCATGAAGGCCATCAAACCACCATCGCACGGTAAGGTTGTAATGGTTAGCTCTAACACTGGGTGCGCGACTGAATGCATTGTCAGATTGTTGCAGACATGAAATCCCTTATTTTAGGTGAATGATAGATGCCAGCAGAACAGCTAACTCCTTCACACTCAAATTCAGTGGTCATCAGGATATTGACTTTGTAAATAAAACATTTTTGTTTTCCTAATCAGTTTCCTTTGCCTGTGATGAAAACCAGTATGTGAAGATTATACTTTCAGTGTTGTCCAGAACAGGATTAGACATTGTTGTTGTGTGGGCAACTACGTCCAGTTTTGTCAAGCAAATCTTTTGCTTGGCTGTCGGCTGATTAGTTGTAATAGAAGCACAACCTATGCATGCAGGATAAATGTATATGTACAAGAATAATTTTATTTTTCAATGTCATCATCAACCAGCTTGTTCAAATTCCTCTTTGATTACAGATCCCAACAGAAGAGACATTGTTTTTTTGCTTGATGGTTCTGATGATTCTCAGCAAAAATTTCCAGATATTATTGACTTTGTACAGAGGATAACAAAGCGCCTAAATGTTGATATAAACAAAGATCGCATGGCTGTGGTCCAATACAGTGACACTGCAGAGATTAATTTTAACTTGAGTCGTTATTCAACAAAGAATGATGTTCTTAAAGCAGTAACTGGTCTGAGACACAAAGGGGGTTATCCTCACAACATTGGAGCTGCTCTTCAGTACTTGAAGGAACATGTATATACCCCTATGTCTGGTAGTAGACTTCAGGAGGGAATTCCACAGATACTCATACTACTGATTGGTGGACGATCTGCAGATGACATAAGAACCCCAGTCAGAATGATGAAGCAAATTGGTGCCATTTCAGTTGTTATTGGGACATCTGATGCTGACACCCTAGAGCTACAGACAATAGCTCATGAACCCAAGTACGCACTCTCAGTTGCTGAATATGGACAACTTCCTAGTGTTCAGGAAGATGTGTTGGCATTGTTAGGAGAGGCTGTAGAACAAATTGCTCCCACAGCAGGCCTTGGTAAGAATCAATGTTTTCATTATCTAGTAAAGAGGAGAGATTGGAGGATTTTCAGAAACCATCATTGTCACATTCTGTTTACATATTTTGTTTTTGTTGCAGATTTTAAGAAAAATGATGTAGTGTTTCTTATTGATGGATCATATGACTCACTGAATGGTTTTGAAGAAATACGAAGCTTTATTGAAAAAACTGTGGAACGTTTAAATTTGGGAAATGATAGAGACCAAGTGGCTGTTGTTCAGTACAGTCGTGATGCCACTGTTAATTTTTACTTGAATTCTTATTCTTCCAAGAATGATGTGCTCAATTCCATTAGAACAATGAGACATAAATTTGGACGACCACTGAACATTGGAAAAGCACTGGACTTTGTCAGAGATAACGTCTTTTCTGCTTCAGTTGGAGGCAGGCGTGCAGACTTGGTCCCTCAGTATCTGTATGTTTTTAGTGGTGGAAGATCTGGCGATGATGTCAGAGGACCAGCACAATCACTCAAAGACAATGGCATAAAAACTTTTAGTATTGGAACTGAGAATGCTGATACTTTGGAAATGCAGACTATCTCCTACACTCCAGCACATTATTTTTATGTCACAAACTATAATAATCTACAAAGCTTAGATCCATCAGTGGAAGCCATGTTGAGGGGCACTAAAGAAACAACTGAATTTCCAACTATTGGTAAGAAGAACAAGAATTTAAAATAGCTTCCTTCTGGACATAAGAATTCTACATGATTGTATATCATGATTATCTTTTAAGTATGTAAGATGTAAGTTTTGTAAAATATTTCATAACCCATTTCAGATACATCTGTGACTGCAGAAGCAGGATTCCAGAGTGCTGATATTGTTTTTCTCCTTGATGGATCTGATGATATGCAACCAAGTGAACAACAAATTTTGGAATTTGTCAGAGAGTTTGTCAAGCAAATAGAAATTGGGCCAAGAAAAGCACAAGTTGCTTTAATCCAGTACAGCACAGAGCCCACAACTGAGTTTCTTCTAAACAAATACTCATTGAAAGATGATATCATGAATCATTTGAACAACATGAAACTGAAAAGAGGGTTCACTGTGAACACTGGTGTAGCCCTTGATTATGTGAAAAATAATGTCTTCACTGCTTCATCTGGAAGCAGAGCGCTGCAGGGAGTCCCACAGATACTGATACTCTTCAGTGGGAGAAATTCAAATGATGAAATCTTTGGTCCATTAGAAAGGCTACGAAATGCAGGAATTGTTCTTTTTGGTATTGGTGTGAATAATGCTGATAGTTTCGAGATGGAACAATTAGCTCCTAGAGCAATGTATTTTATAAAGAATACTTCTGACTTTCCTCATGTGAGAGAGCAGTTGCTGTCACTCATATCCTCTCTCAAAAGTACTATCAGCCCTGATGTAGGTAAGTGAAAATAACATTTGATGATATGAAGTTTGATTAAACAAATATCTCATTTAATATTATTTAAATACAAACCTCGTAAACCACATGGTGAAGTGTCTTCAATAGTAATTTGATGACTG
Organism: Etia nguti; assembly: GCA_015106755.1. Taxonomy (NCBI): domain Eukaryota; kingdom Metazoa; phylum Chordata; class Actinopteri; order Cichliformes; family Cichlidae; genus Etia; species Etia nguti. The sequence goes on from VUQG01003131.1 coordinate 26,718, forward strand.
TTGAATTGGTTAGTAACATTTACGTAATTATGAATTTTTTTAGGTTCAAGCTCCAGCATGAAACGAGATATTGTATTTCTCATTGATGGATCTGATGATGTCAGGATGAGTTTCAGTGCCATACGTGAATTTATTGCCAAAATGGTTGCACAGTTTGACCTGGACCAAAGAAAAGATAAAGTTGCAGTTGTGCAGTATAGCAACAATGCTGAACTTAACTTTAATCTGGATACTTACAAAACAAAAGTTGATGTCCTAAAGCACATTACAAGTCTTAAACCCAAAGGCGGAAGGCCACAGTATATCGGGGCAGGACTGCAGTTTGTGAAGGATAATGTCTTTGTTCCAAATGCTGGAAGTCGACATCATGAAGGAGCCAAACAAATACTTATTGTATTGGCTGGTGGAAGATCTAGAGATTCTCCAAGAGGACCAGCAAGTATGCTTAAAACAGCAGGTGTCACTACATTTGCAATTGGATCAAGAATGTCCAATTCAGCTGAGATGGAAATGATTTCATCAAACCCAAATTTCAAATACTCGGTCCCAGACTTTGTAAACCTGCCTCGAATTCAGGAAAGTTTGATGAGTCACTTTAATAAAATGGCAGTTGAAGGGGAAACAAAGGGAGGTAAGAATTTAAATGATTTCTCAAATCAGATACATTAATTTTAAAATGTACATTTTATTCATGTGAATTCGGTGTAAGTTAAAATTAATCAGTTGCTGTATTTCTAATTAAAGAAAAAGAAAGAAAACAATGGGTGTGAGTACATTAGATGGCTTTATGTCGACGAACATTTGATTGACTAAGTTAAACATGTCGAAAACATTATATCCCGTAGTGGTCAGACAGCCAGCAGGAAAGGATGTGGTGTTTTTGCTGGATGGATCTGATGCTACTAGAACTGGATTCCCAGCTATGAGAGACTTTGTCCAAAAACAAGTAGAGACACTCGGTGTGGATGATGGCAAAGACCGTGTGTCGGTTGTTCAGTACAGCAGCGATCCAGCCGTCCAGTTCTATCTGAACACTTACGCGACAAAAAGAGAGATCCTTGACAGTGTCAGAGGTTTGAGGCACAAAGGCGGACGACCCCTCAACACTGGAGCAGCTCTCCGCTACTTGAGGGATAACGTCTTCACAGCCTCTGCCGGAAGCAGGCGCCCCGAAGGAGTTCCGCAGGTCCTAATATTGATCACTGGTGGAAGATCATTTGACAGTATTGATGAACCAGCCTCTGCTCTCAAACAGCTGGGTGTCTTGACCATTGCAATTGGAAGCCGAGGCTCTGACAGCACAGAACTTCAGACCATAACTGGCGAGCCCAGTCATGCTGTATCTGTGTCTGAGTTCACTGACCTTCCCAATGTTCAAGAACAGCT
>VUQG01003132.1:0-15051 GCA_015106755.1 Etia nguti
TACACTATGTTACTCTGTTTGTGTCGGGGGACCCGATCCTTGGGGTGGACCAATTTTTGGCGCAGCGTGTTTTGGGGTTTAAATGCCACAGAGACACGGTGTTTTGAAAAAATGCGTCTTAACTGCTCCGATACTCCTGACACATACGGGATTACTACAGGTTTTCGCTTGGGTTGTCCTTCTCTCCTGGATCGGCTGGAGCTTTCTTTAGGTGCCTTTCCAGCTTTGACAAACGTCCAGCTGGGATAACCACATTTACTCAGGGCCTTCTTGATGTGCTGTTCTTCTGCCTCCCTGGCCGCTGTGTCAGTGGGGATGGTGTTCGCTCTGTGATGTAGCGTCCTAATGACACCCAGTTTGTGCTCCAGTGGATGATGAAACGTTTCTCCCACAAAACGCTACGTCCAGATGAACAGAATCAACTTTTGGAGATTTACTTTCCTGGATGATTGAGAATGCATCAAGACATTAAACAGAGATGTGAATAAATACTGTCAGAGCAGACTTACTGTGCCAAACATAAATTTCCTGATCATGCGTAGAATGAGGTAGGCCCAGAAAATGTGCAGACAAAGCAGGACCACCAGCATTGTGTTGAAGAAGTAGTAACCAAAGAAGGCAGGGTAATAGAGAACAGGGTAAACCCAAGTACAGTGGATCAGCCTGAAACACAAGCATTTCAAAAATGTAAAACTCTGTTACATACTGGAAGTAATACATTTAAAGGAAATCTGCTTGAATATGAATGTACAAGGACAAATAAACACAGTTCAATGGTTACTTTATACTTAAGTTGGAAAAAAAAAAAACCCACACAACTTAAGCCTTATTTATCAGCTTACCAAAATGGAAAGATGATCAGTCGTGTTACCATAAACACTATGGCAAACAAAACAAAGAGACTTTTGCAGGTTTTCTCCCATTTGGCATAGTTGAATAATTTGGCAGACTAAAAGAAAAAGGAGTTTTACCATTAATCAACCACACACATATACACACAGCAAGTTTTATGTAGGATAAAGACCCTACAATATTAGAGACAAAGTCCCAACAATCGAGAGGACCCGCATGAGAAGGCACTTGGTGACAGGGAAGGAAAAACCTCTGGTAGAACCAGGTTCAGGGTCAGCCATCTCTAACAACTGGTTGAGAGTGAAAAAGGATTCAGTGAAGAAGAAACACTTCATAAGAAGCACCACAGCAGCCAAAGACTCTTCTAGCAACATGGTGATGTTTCAGAGTCACCTCATCCAGTGCTAACTATAAACTTCATCTTAAAAGTAGGGTGTGACTCTCTACAGGTTAAAGGCACACAAAGGACACAGCAATGGGTTTAAATATTATGCTCCTTAATTTGTCTTATTTTTCCAACATTTTTGATCCTTCATAACTTTAAATACACGGTGAGATATCCAGATGAGACTTTTAGTATTAAAAATGCAACCAAATCTATTTTCTACATCATATTCTAGAGATCAAATCTTTTTTATACTTGGCACACCACAAAGTAACAGAAACAGCTATTGGCACTTTGCATATTTTATCTGTTTTCTGACAATTCACCAGCAAAAACTTCAAAAAGTGTATTTTGGGAAATGATCACCATGTGGTGGTTGTTCAGAATACGTTACTGCGTAAGTGAGGTCTCATTTTTACCCACGCTGGTCATATTCTAGTTAAGATTCCTTTTGTGTCACAACTATTTTAATTTATCTGCAATATCAATTGGATTTATTTTGAGCTGTGAGCAGTGTCCAGTAACTAAAGGTTAATCTATACCGTCTAACTAATGACATTTGTAATCCCCACATGTTAGAAAAAACAAACAAACACGTGGACGAGACTGACCTCTAGCAAAACATCGGAAGCATCGTGGATAAGCATAATCAGTGTTCCTACACGGATGTAGTTGGCACACCAGGAAAATGATAAGAGGACCAGTGTGGCCAAGTGGTGGATGATTTGCTCCTTAAAGTCCTGATGGAGATAAGACACACACACACACACACACACGCACACACACACAAAGAACACTCTAATCAACACAGAGAGCACTGTCAGTTTCTTCACAAATCATGTTTGCATATAAACAAAGGTACATGTTGTTAAATGACACATGGACATAAAGCAAAGAAAAGAGAGAGAGACAGAGAAAACAGAGAAAGCAATGAAGCAAAAAACAGTGCAGACTCTGCCAAGTTAAAAATAAATAAACATTTCTAAAGTTATTTACCCTTTTCATAATAGTAGAACAAGTTTCAGAATGCATCAATTATAACAATACCATTAAATATAAAAGATACCTTTTTCCTGCATTATAATAGTTATCTTTGTACACTCCAATGGAATCTAATTATCAGACCCGAGGAGGTTTTATGTATTAGAAAGAAAGGGAAACTTCTTCACACGCCTGATCACAATAGGTTAAACATGTTAAAAAAAAAAATTTAAAAAATCTTTCTCTACAACAGGTAGCAATGATAAGACAACTCATGTCTTCAGAAGAGCATTAGTGTGTATTGGAAAGAAAGGGACCAAGCACAGAGTCTTAAAGGTAATAAAATTGGATTGAAAAGATGCTTGGACTCTTTTCTTTGCCGTGCTGCTTCGACTGATCAGTTAAAGTAGCTCTGTACCCAAAATGCCTAGATTATATTAGTCCATTAGTGTGGCTGGATATCTGTTCTCACCAAGCCTAGTGTTTCGATGAAGGATAGCATTTTTATTTTCAGTTGAAGTAAACTCTTTAAAATGCAGACAGTAAAAAACAGAAAGTAAGGTTTAATTGTTTGTTCAGCTTTCATGTATGCCCACTCTCTTGTGTATGATTTTTCTTTCTCTCGCTATCATTTCTTAGTACTAAGTATCTTAATTTTGTAGGGATAAAGATTCAAAGAATTCTATTAGAATGCCAGTTAAACATCTGGAATATTGATCTGGTCAGTTAGGTAGTAAATGGGGTTGTTAATCAGTTTTGGCTTCTTCAGTGCAAAAAGGCTAACAATGAGACAACCTCCAAAACAAGAATGGTATTGCAATTGGAGGCTACTGACATTTTTCCCTCCACATCTGTTCTGACTGTTTTTTCCACTACTTTTTCCTTTTGGCTAGGATGAGTGGCACTACTGATAGCATGACACAATACCTGGACCCTACAGAGGTTGCACAGGTACTCCAACTTATCCAGGCTGGCTCATCAATACGTACCATTGGCAGAAGGTTTGCTGCATCTCCCAGCAAAGTCTCAAGAGCATGGAGGAGATACTAGGAGACAGGCTGTTACTCTAGGAGCCCTGGACAGGGCCGTAGAAGGTCTTCAACCATCAGGAGGACCAGTATCTGCTCTTTTGTGCAAGGAACAGGGAGAGCATTGCCAGAGTCCTACAAAATGACCCCCAGCAGGCCACTTGTGTATGTCTCTGACCAGACAATCAGAACCAAACTTCATGAGGGTGGCCAGAGGGCCCTGTGCTCACTGCCCAGCACCATGGTGCTCGATTGGCATTTACCATAAAATACCAGAATTGGAAGGTCCTGAACTGGCCCCCAGTGTTTTTCACAGATTAGAGCAGGTTCATGTGACAGACATGAATGGGTCTAGAGAAGCAGTGGCGAACATTATGCTACCTGTAACATCATTCAGCATGACCGGGTTGCTGGTGGGTCAGTGATAGTGTGGTGAAGCATATCCATGGAGAGACAAACAGACCTGCACAGGGTAAACGGTAAATGGACTAGTTCTTATGTAGTGCTTTTCTACTCTATCTGAGCACACAAAGCACTTTATGCAACTTGCCTCATTTATCAATTGACTCCCATTCATACAAGCACCTTTTTCTATGCTTTATTTTCTCCACTGGTTTCTTCCAGTGCTTTCTATCTAACATTCACACACATTTATACTCCAGTGGATGCATCGGAGAACAACCTAGGGTTAGTATCTTGCCCAAGGATACTTGGCAGACTGGATCAGCCAGTGATCGAACCACCAACCTTCCAAATTTCCCATACCTCCTGAGCTACCGTCATGGTGCAGTAGGTCCTGGGTTCCTTCTGGTGCATGACAATGCCTGGCCTCAAATGGTGAGAGTACACAGGAATTGATACCACTGACTGACTCCCATGCTTGCCTGACCTAAGTCCAATAGAAAAACCTCTGCGGCCTTGTGTTTCAGTTTATCCAGCACTGCCAGGTTGCACCTCATGGAGGAGCTCAGTGATACCCTGGTCCAGGTATGGGTGAGGTCTTCTAGTCAGGTCTGTTTTCTAGTACAACAGGTGTTCGAAAAGGAGCGGGAAGAAATAACACTTATATACTCCCACCCTCTTCACATATTTATAATTCAGTCATGTAGTTGTGCAGCTGCCTCCTGAGTATCTGTAATATGTTATATTACAGATACTCTATATTGAAAACACCTCTTGTAGCTTAATGCTACCCTCATCCCTGTACTGCATAAAAACCATATCTTTATACACTGATTTAAATTTGTGGATATCTGGACAAGGCTTGTTCTTAGCCCCTAACCCAGTCCACAATTTAACCCCACACACAGACAGAGAAAAACTTTTCCTAGTAGTTCTCACCATGTGCACTTCAAATCATAGTCCCACTGCAGAGACAGAAATGTAATATATAAAACTGTAACTATAAAATTGAGCATAAGGCACACAAGACAAGAGACTATCAGAATAAAACAGGAAACTAACACTGAGACAAAGACTGACACACCTGAACTTGAGACACGGAAAAAAGACTGACTACAAAGAAGACGCTGGTGGCAAGATACATAACAAAAGACAGCATAACAAAAAACAGAAACTAGAAATAAACGCAGATGCACTAGAGAAAACTATACAGAGCTAGCATTTAAGTCATCTCTTTGATGCAAAGAGACGCACGAATCCTAACACTGAGTACCACTTTGAGTTGCTGCAATCAAATGTTGGGAAATGGACTAGCCTGCCGCTACCGCTTTTTAAGTTTGATTCTCTGCCTTTGAATTCAGCTGTCTGTAGGCTGATCATTTTAATTTCCATCAAACAATATAGTATCCTTCCCAACAAATTACCCAGTCTATCTAAGTACGAGTCTGCTGTGTTTTCAAAGTCTTCATTTATTTTCTTGAGCATTATAATACTTTGTTGTAATGCAATTGTCATTTATGTATAACTACATTTCTATTGTCGAGATTCAAATATTAGAGACTGAAGTTTCTCAAAAATAATATTACCTTTTTTCAGAACACTAATACTCTTTCACATTTTTAGAAATGGTTAAAATGTTATGCTACACACTGTGTAAAGAAAAGAAGACAGCAAATGAATGGACTGAATTGAAGTTTGTGCTCTCTAAAAACCACTACTTACCTTTCTCTTGACATCAAAAGCAACACTGAAGAGAAGACAGCCATAGAAACTCATCTCCAAGATATAATACCAGTACTGAGACTCTAGCATGGTCTGCAGACAGGGAGACAAAGAGACAGATTCAAGAAGACAGGGGATGTAACATAAAATTATAATCAGTTATGCAGACAAAAGGTTTGCCCCATTAGGTTCTGGTTTTTGTCCTAGACCTTATAGCTAAAAATAAACTGCAGAGGAATCTATTGTTTCTATCACCAAGCTGCAGCTTTCCATGTAAATGCTTGTACAGGTTGATACTTCCACGAAAGACTCTGAAAGAAGAGGAAATCTGAGTACTAGTAATTAAAGTCCCTTTACACATGGCAAGAAACATGCCAGGTTTACAGTCCTTTCACACATTAAAGTACAGCTCTGTTTTTTCAGTTTGTACTGATAGCAAAACAATAAATGTACAAAGATAAGCTGGTAAATGTATTTTTGTCTTTGTGTCCTTGAACCTTTGAGTTATGTATAAAAATACTTTCTGCAGAGTTTATGGAATATTATTTGTTAAAACCTTTGAAATCAAGCTTGATGTCTGCACTTCACATCTGTAGTTGTGTACAAAAGAGAAATAACAAAAATTGGGTGATGTCCAAAAATGTATAGACCTAACTGGATGTTAGACAGAGGTGTAGAAGTAATGTAGGATGGATGATCAGCTGGTCTGTTGGGACTGAGGATCAGTTCGACTTTGTGACCGGCATTTGGAAATGCTACTCTTCATACACTATTCAGTTGTCTGACACATGTGAGGCTGAAAATCCTTGTGCTTCGTGTAAAACTTTAGTTTAATTGGAGATGTATTTATAGACATTTGCCTTGGAAAAAAGCAAACTGCACTCTGATCATTAATAAGATAATTAAATAATAAGTTCACCAACAGAAAAAATAATAAATACATTGCAAAGAGTCACAGCACTGACAGCTCAGAAGTGCTGTGGTCATCAGGGGGGGGCGGTATTGCCCTTGCCTGTGCTTTCCATATGTTTCCTCAGTGGTGTTGTGGTTTTCTGTGTTTTTGCTCTTGATTGATGAGTATGGCATGTGGGAGAGTATGCAACAAACCTGCTTGGGAAAACCTGTCCATACTTCCCTAGTGTCATAAAGCCATTGTTTCTGCAGAAAAGAAAATGTATATTTGTCCAAGTAATGTGAAATAAAGAAGAGCGGTGAAATGTTAAGCTATAAAGAGCTGTTCAGACAAAAGCCTAATGAGTAAAGAGACTTAATCATTTAACCATCGTTGCCTTAAGTTGGAAAAATGTTGAAATGGTTATGTTACTTACATCACGCAGCGCTACCATTCCTCCAATAAACGCAGACAGGTAGAAAACAAATCGCCAGCTGTTGGAACACAATAAACTTATCGTTAATGTCAGAATAATCGCAAATACACACACTCACAAAAACAAAGAGTAGTAACCTGGCCTCTGTGAATTTCTTCAGAACTCCAGGGCGGTCCTGTCTGCGTCTTCTTCTAAACCAGCGCTCCACTTGTCTCGTGGACAGACTGCTTTTCTTAGACAACCCATCAATGTCAGCCTGGTATTTAATGCAGATGCAGACAGACACAAAAACACATGCAGATTTGTTTACATATGTGTATCGTGTATGTGCTTAAATATATATGTCTAGTCTGCTCTCGTTTCAGGTATGTAAATAATGTTGTTTTGTCAAAACTGCAGGAATCTCTCAGGCACATTTGCAAACAAACTCTGAAAAATGTGGAGTCACACTTCAGGCTGTTGAAGGTAATTAAAGGGCAGGGCAGAAATATATCGACAAGCTTTGACACATCCTTGACTTTCTCTGCCAGAAACAGTAGCTTGCAGTCAGCAGAACTCCAGAAATGTATTAATGTAATTTGTCGTGATTTGGTAATCCGTTAAGATAATGTACAACACTTATGGAAAATGTGCATGTCCGCTGACTCAAACCAGTACAGTTTAAAACAAATATATTTTTTAATATATTTTTACATTTGTTTATAATGAGGGTGACACAGTGGTGCAGTGGTACACACTGCAGCAAGAAACAAGAACATGAGAGCGCATCAAAAACATGCATTGAGAGGGAAGGGTGGTTGGTTGGTAGGTAGATAAGTAGATGGATTCTTTATTGAACACAAACACATATACCACATACACTAATAGAAAGCAAACTGGCTACACCAAGTTACAAAAAAAAAGATGTTACAAGAGCTGTACAAATGGTAGCCTAGCCTCCTAACTCCAATACAGTAAATAGCTGTGGAGCAGTGGTGAACTATCCCAAAATAAGTGAAATAAGTAAATAACTGTAGTGCAATGACAGTCTAACCACCAGAATTGTACGACCAGCAAAAATGAACAGTCCTTGAGTGTGTACAGGCAAGGTTGTGAAGGGGCCCATTAGGCCACTTTACCCCTGCGCCTGAGTGTTGCGTTATATAGCTGTATAGTCCTTGGAACAAAGGACTTCCTTAGCATGTCTGTAGAGTATGTCAGTGACAAGAGTCTGCCACTGAACAAGCTTCTCTGCTTGGTGAAGACTGAGTGTTGATCATTGTCCATGATGGACAGCAGCTTGTTCAGGGTCCTTTTCCCCGCCACCAATGTAAAGAGCCAGCTTTCTTCACAGCTTGTCCTGCTTGTCTGTTGGCATCTCTCTTCCGGATGCTGCCTCGCCAGGACACCAGAGCATAGAAGAGAACACTGGTGATGACTGACTGGTAAAACATAAACAAGAATTTCCTGCAGATATTAAAAAACCCCAATTTCCTCAGGAAGTTCAGTCGGCTCAGCCTTTTCTTGTAGAGTGCATCTATGTTCACTAACCAGTCCAGTTTGGTATCCAGGTAACGTCCCAGGTGCTGACAACTTCCACATCATTACCATCAATTGATCCAGGTAGCGCCCTAACCCTAACCCTATGGAAGTCTACTTACACCAGGAAGTCCTCAACCAAGCTCCTATACTCTCCCTCCTGTCCATCCCTGATATACTCAACTATAGCTGTATCATTAGAAAACTTCTCCATGTGACATGTTGCAGAGTTGTAGCTGAAGTTGGCCATGTACAGGGCAAAAAGGACAGGAGAGAGCACTGTCCCTTGCACCAATTCTGCTGACCACGGTCTCTGAGGTGCAGTCTCTCAGCCTCACAAACTGTGGTCTCAGTGAGGTAGTTCGTTATTGAGGATACCAGGAGTCCAGCCCCATCTGCAACAACTCGTCTCTCAGTAGTGGGGATTGTATAGTGTTAAATGTGCTGGAAAAGGGACTTCCAGGTCACACAATGAAAGTAGCTGCGTAGAACTACTGCTTCCGGCTCTTTTTTGTCCAAAAGCCCCTGAAAATCGAAATACTAACAAGATAAAAAGCTAATAGTGACTACGTAGGATGGGGCTATGCTGAATGACAAACACGGTAAGGCGAAAACCAAGAAACGGGTGAAAACTATGACTGAGATGGATACTGAAGAAAGTGAAGCTAACGAAGATGGCGACATTTTGGCTAGCGCTGGGGCTAATGCTAGCAAAAAGGAACGAAATGGAGGAGAATGACAATATTGACCTGAAGGCGATACTTATGGAAATTAGGGACTTCAGAAAAGAAAACGTGCAACAGTTTGAAGAAGTTAAGGTCAAAGTGTGCAAAACCAACGTAATACTCAAGGAAGCGGAGGGTCGTATTCAAACAATGGAGGATGCTGTTACAGAGCTACTAAAACTACAATCCAAACTCGAGTCTCAAATCACCCAACAAGAAGGATGAAGTTGGGAATGAAGAGAAAAGTTCTCCCACCACTCGGTCCTTTACTGCATGCTTTCTGAGTTATGAGACTAAGGAAGAAGTACTCAAGAAAGTTTGGCAAATGAAGGGGCTCCAAAGGAAGGATAAAGAGATCAATATGGATCACGACTATCCACCCGATGTCCTCAAAAGGGAAAGACATAAGCAGAAGCTAAGAGGATCTTAAAACAGCGAGGGATACGGTTCCAGACCCCTTTTCCAGCTAAACAGAGGTCACCCAGTGAATATTTACAAATCACCAGAGACTCTGATGGCACTGATCAAGAAACTTTCACGTGGACCATGAAAGGAAACAAGAGAGAAAAGCGATGCACACCAGACCAGAACCAGGGACAAGTGAGCCCTGTGTCAATCAAGGAGAGACTGCAACAGTACAGAAGGAATCCACTATAAATGCAACACTACTGCAAGTATGATGTTGATACCAGTAACAGGTAACATAATCTATTCTCCCTGAACGACCTACTGTTTTTTTTTTTTTTCTTAAACTTTCATGATTTCTGAAAGAAGAGACAATATAATGACAAGTAAAGAGAAATGTGTAATATTTAGAACTATTGCCTTGTCTTAATTGAGATGCCAGGAGTACTGGTTCATGCGCAGTGTGGAAGGAGGACTTCTAATCCAGGGGTCCACTCTGAAGTGTGTGGCTGACCCCCTTAAATACTTATTACACCAGGTCTTACAGACCTGAAAATCCTGTTTTATTTTCTTATTATCTGTTTGATTGTTATCTTGTTAGCTGTGGTTCAGAGCAGCACTGTTCGGACAATGTGGTATTGTTATGTTTATTTTGACAACAATGTTCCACCTTAAAAATGACAAACACTGTTAATATCCTCTCTTTTAATGTAAATAGAATAGTCAGCCCACAAAAAAGGTCCAACATACTGTTTAAACTAAAGAAAGAAATGGTTCATGTAGCCCTTCTACAGCAGATGCATTTGTCAGACCAAGAACACAAAAAACTAGAGCGAGGTTTTTATTAGTATGCCCATTCATTATCACACAGATCTGGGCACCAAATAGAGGTTGCAATTTTGATATCATGACTGATCTGTTTTGAATATTTATCTTATAAAAGGGATAGGGAGGGCCGATATGTATTGGTAAAAGGGAGAGCTGATGGTTTTCCATCGACTATCCTTAATATACACGCAACTACCAGGAGTGACTGGGCTTTCTATAAGCACGTTTGAGCTGATGACATCTGAAACTGAGGGAATGTTGATATGTGGAGGGGACATGAATATACGGCTATCCAGATTAGAAATTTCTAAAGCATATATATAGTACAACAAAATAAATTGTATAATTGTATTATTATAATATGTATTATTGATATCTGGAGAGATGCTCATCCTTCTGGGTGGGAATACACACATTTCTCGGCTCCCCACTCTACATACTCGAGAACTGATTATTTTTTCACATTTCGTAAGGACCAACATAAAGTTAAAACTTGCGATACTGGCACAATTGACCTATCAGATCACTCTCCCATATGCCTATCTATATGTGTAAATTATATTTGTAAATCAACAACCTGGAGACTTAATTCTAGCGTCTTGAATAATTCAAACATTAAGGAGAAATTTAAAAAAGAAATTGATCTATACTTTCAGGAAAATGACAAGGGGGATGTGACACCGTCCGTGCTATGGGATGCCTATGAAGTGGTTATACGGGGCAAAATTATTGCCTGCACTTCCCTGATTAAAAAGCAGAAAAAAGAGAAACTTGGAGAATTACAATTAGATCTCAAGGAATTAGTTTAAAACATTTAAGGAAAAGGTTTATTTATTTTAATAATTTTTTTTTAAGGAAAATAAAGTGGTTAGCTTTTAAGTTAAGAACGCACCAAGCGGATAGTACAGTCCATAAAATAAAACACCCCAAGACTGGCATTATACATAATGATATTATTGAAATACAGCAGAGTTTCGAAACATACTATAAAGATCTGTACTCCCAGCCTGACCTAAATAACGATGACCAGATAGAAAATCTTTGAAGTTCCTCAAATCTCCCCAGAACAGTATGTTAATTAAAGAAATTATGGATAAAGAAATCAATGCTGCAATGACAAGACTAAAACCAAATAAGAGCCCTGGCACAGATGGTTTCACTGGCTACTTGTATAAGGCCTACAGGGAGGAATTAACTTCTAGACTGAAGGCAGTGTGTAACTGGGTCCTTAAAGGAGGGGAGGTTCCCCCCTCATAGGAAAAAAGTGACCATTTCTGTCATTTCAAAGGAGGGAAAAGATCAATTAAACTCTAGCCATTATCGACCAATATCAGTATTAAACCTTGATTACAAAATATACATATCCATAATAGCCAAATGACTTCATAATATCATACCCAAATGTGTTAATCTTGACCAAACTGGGTTTATCCGTCAGAGGCAGACCCAAGACAGCATTAGAAGGACTCTCCACATCATGCCATCCATCCATTCTTTACCGCTTATCCTTGTCAGGGTCCCCGGGGGTGCTGGAGCCTATCCCAGCTCTCTTATGGGCAGGATACACCCTGGACAGGTCGCCAGTCTGTCGCAGGGCTAACACATCGACACAGATAACCAATCGCACTCACATTCACACATACGGGCAATTTAGAGTTTCCCACTAACTGCATGTCTTTGGACTGTGGGAGGAAGCTGGAGTACCCAGAGAGAACCCACCCAAATAAATGGCAGTCTATCAAAACCATCTGCTTTTTAAAGATCTTATTTGCTTTGCTTATTGAACCTCTTAGCCAGCACACAAGACAGGACAATCAATATACAGGGAGACGATCAGATGCTATCTCTCTTTGCCGATGATATGTTAATCCATGGAGGCCAACCAAATGGATCCCAACCTAGAATATTGGCAATATTAGAGGAATTTAGATCACTATCAGGATATAAATTAAATATTCAAAAAACACAAGTTATGACCTGTAACTTTCAGCCCAGAATTGAATTCAAAAATAAGTACAATCTTAAATGGGATGAGGACTCCATAAAATATCTTTTGTTGTGATATTATGTAGAGACAATAAAAAGCTTTTTGACATAGAAGACATAGAAGAATGAGCCATGGATGGCAAATTAAAGTTGTATCTGAAACACCCTGATAATCCCTGGATAAAATTATCTTTTAAGATTTGGAATAAGGTGTGCAGAGATAACAAACAAAACAAGTCTGAAATGATGTTAAGGTGGTGTGCTTTTGATACAGAGTAACTGTAATGACCCAAGATTTCAAGAATGGACATTGAAGGGCTTAACTTCTTATTTTACATTCAACCATAAGGGGGAGCTGGTTTAAGTCATTTCTTTAGATACCTACAGATGAGAAACAGATATAATGAAACTGTATGGACCAATGCTGAGAAAAAGGGCAATAGAATTCTAAAGATATTTCAAATGCTTATAACACTAATGTTACAGTTTGGAAAACTGTTGCAAAGTTTTATCAAGGATTTCAAGAAAACAAATCTAACAGTACCTTATATGTTAAAAAGAAATGGGAGAAAGAAACAGGCTCAGTAATAGATGATAAAAATTGGGATTTGTTATGGAAAATGCAATGGGAAACAACCTGCTCATCCTACTGGAGTTGGGTTGTTGGTTTCTCGTTCTGTTTTCTTTTCTTTTTTTGCTTTTCTTTGTTTTCTTTTTCTTTGCCTACTGTTAAAATCATGATCAAATATGTATTTCTAAATAAATATTTTACATAAAAAAATTAGTAAATAAAATCAGTAGCTACAACTTTGAGGAATTGAAATTGTCTGTCATAAATGTTTGCCTCCAATGTTTAGCAAAATTGTGTATGGACAAATACTATGCATATAAATGTCAGGTTTCCTTTTTCAGGAATGTTGTAAATACGTGCAAGATCATGAATAAAAATTACAAATATTTTTTTTAAAGTGTGCTGGAGAAATCGAAGAACATGATTGGCGGGTCCTGGGCGTGGTGAAGCTAAGGGGTTAGCTGATGAACCAGCAGCCATTCCAATGGACAAGTACACAGCGGTCGCTTCGCTCACCGCCAGATCCTCATTTCACAGACACTCATATTTATACCTGTCGTTACTGTGCAGGAAGCCACTGCAGTATTCTCCTAAATGATGGGCCTCTCCACTCAGATAATATCGCCACATAAGCACTGACATAGGAGGAGAAGAAGTCAAAACTAGAAGCTAAGACTGTGTCGAGTGTTTTTTCCACAAATTCAAGTTTTCAAACTGTTCCAACATCTCCCTCTCCTTATCTATATGTCTTTGAGCTACTGTGAGGAATATCATAAAAATGGCGGTAAAAACCGACACAATCATACACTCGTGTCTCCAACCCAACTACGACGGCCATGGTGCAATGTGTCGAGGGGTGCACGACCGGCTGATGCACCACCAACATTTGACTGGTCGTTGATTTGTTAAGTACTGTTGTCATTTTTAGGTCATAGTTCACAGACGCTACTGATTCTTTGAAAGATGAAAGCGGTTACTCTGAACAGAGGAAAAAGCAGGCTTTCACAGTAGATTATTAACTTAAAGAAACAGACAGTATCAGTACAGTGCAGTAAAATGTAGCTTGCTCTGGATCAAACTATGAATACACACAGAAAAATAATAATGTTAAACATGTTAAACTGGCAAATTGTGGAACATAATAAAATGAGAACTGCTAAGCTCTGTGTGATATATGACATACTACATTATGTCAAGATTTTTTTTTAATGTTCCTATTTTTCCAGACCTAACAACACCAAAGGTAAACAACGTTAACATTTTGATTGTCAGGACTAAAGATGTGTGACTTGGTTTACCTGAGTGGGATTTCTACACTGAGTAGTATAGTAGAATTCCAAGATCGAATTTTCCTTAGCTTTCAGACAGACTCTCTGCTTGATTCCAGCAGAAACTGCAAGTGGTGTTGCTATCCACCTGAAGTACCATAAACACAAACAAAATGAAATTCAGCACATGATGGAAAATGACATTTTAAAGAGAACAGAATTATTTAGCTGTTACTGTGTCTGTAGCCATGGCTGCAGCATTTGATAGTTTCTTTTGTTCTTTTTGGTTTTATGTGAGTGTGTGTGCAGTAGTGATTATGCTGGTTGGCTGTGTTGGGATCAAATCTATCACAGCCAGGTTAAAGCTGAATTTCTCCATAGCAACACAAAATTAACTATAGAAGCAACTGACCAATCTGAACAATAACTATATCAGCCACAGTATCACCTGTCACAACCAGGAAGACTTGTCATGGCTGTGTGCAGGCAGGCAGGGAGAAAAGGACCCAAAATGCAGGACTCGGAGGCAGACGTGAACTCAAAAAACACACAGCTTTATTGCTGGATAGTGACAGAACAGAAACTAAACTAAACTGAGAATACAAAACTAAACTAAGCAGGCAGGCAGGCTAGCAGACGGAACACACAGTCAACGTGAGGGTGAACAGACATTAACGACGCGACAACTAGTAGGGGAAGACGCAGACACTAAATACAAGAGGTGAACGGAGTGGAGAGGAAGCAGCTGGGAGACACGGCTGACGCTGATCACACTGACGAGACAGGGAGAGCACAAAGCTGAACACAATGACATAAGACACAGACCTACGAAAATAAAACAGGAAGCCCACGACAGACACGGAACTTAACAGACGCAGACTGACAATGATATCATGGACAGACGGGGAACATGGAAGGTGGGATCAGGGCAGGCACAGAACAGAAACCTAACAAATGGCAAATCATAATGGAATACATAATCAGAATAAACAAAAGCATAAAGAAAACACAAAACACTGAGTCAACAGACTCAGGACCATGACATTTATTGC
>VUQG01003134.1:5926-40134 GCA_015106755.1 Etia nguti
AAAGTAACAGGACACTCCTAAGAAAAAATATACTCGTTCAGAGTTATGGAGGTTTCTTGGCTTGCTGGTGACTTCTTCTCATCACCATTAAGTTAAAAGCCGAACAGTTCAGATATGCATGCATGGTTGTAATAAAAGTTTTTAAACTGAGGATGAAGGTGGCCAGAAGGTCAGCGGTTCCATCCCCAGCTCCTCCAGTCTGTATGTGAGGCATCCTCGGGCAAGTCCTGACCCCTGACCCCTGGGTTGCCCCTAAAGCATTCATCAGCGTGTGTGTGTGTGTGTGTGTGTGTGGGTGAATGAGGCTTGTAATAAAAAGCACTCAGTAAGAGTAGAAATATGTACCAATCCATTTACCATTTAAATCCAAAGTCCAAAAACTCAGCTCGCTAGAGGGGCTCAGGGTGATGCCACCACAAAAATGTTATTTCCAAAATTGATGTATGTTCATTTTAAAAGAGTGAAACAGAATTAAACAATTAATAATACTAATAATAATATAATATATTAATAATACTAATAATACCGGTTAGCTGATTGGTACATGTCAGAGTAGCTTCCACATGAATGTCAGGATCCATGTTTTTACTCACTTTACTGGTTAGTGGTGGCTGATAGGTGAATTTATATTTACATTTTTGCTTGAAATCCTTTTTATTTCAATGGAATGACTTATTTAAAGAGATATAAATATAAAATATGTTGGACTGAACTATGAGCAGCACTGCGTTAGAAGAAGAGGACCAAAAAAAAGCAAAAAACGATGTATTCTTGCTGTTTCCTAGATTTCCTCAGCTAGCAGTGACGGCAGAATTTAAATATCCTGAGAAAACATTTTAAATTTTGTGGCTCAGATTCTGTGGAAGTCTATGAGAAAGTCAAGTACAGCACAAAGAAGCCTAAGTTGAAACCCATGAGAGGTCCACAGCAGCACAGAGAGCAGTTAGGAGGAGCTTTTCCAGGAGGAAAAAATGAACCAAACAGCAGATTTTATCAGGTTTCACTGGTGGCCTTTACATGTACTGTTTATGGCTGTTGAAGTTGAAGTTAACTTAGATAATGCCAGAAAATAACTGCTCAGATGACTGGAAGGAGGTGTTTCAAGATGACTGCAGAGTAGCAAAATTTGCCTGTGAGTTTGGCCTCAAGAGATGGATGAAGATGTGACACTGGTTGACAAAACAAAGGCATTTTGTAGGGAAACCTTTATCCCAGATATCTCGTTTTCATAGTGGTTGAATATTTTAACTAGAATTAAACACCATACCTGCTAAGGATAAAATTCTGTCAAAGGATACTTGGTGTTTTAGGAGCGTTTTTACAGCTCTATTCATTCATCCTCTTTAGTTTCAGCATTATACTGACATATCAGAGAGACACATTAAAAGATGGGTCAGTCATTCAATGACGAAACCTCAATCTGACTAAACTTTTGCCACCTGCCGTTCAAACCTTTTCAGGTAACGTCCTGTATTCCAGTACAACGGCCCTTTTGTAGTAACTTGAAATGGTTTCCTTTGTGTTACTGACCTAATTTTGAACGACCTGAAAGTTCTGAAAGTTAAAAAGGTGGGTTATGTGTTAAATGTAAAAGTTCTAAACAGGAGGATTTATAATACCCACATCAAGATTCGGAGAATTCTGAACGACAGAAACTCATGAACCAAAAACTTAATTTAGGTATAAAAGCTGCATGAAAGGGAAAAAATAGTGGTTCCATATATGTGCATCTCAAACCTTCTTCTTGAGTCTATGACCTCTGTCCTGATAATCACACTCAAGTTGCATTTTGTGTCCACACAATTGAATTTCTCAGGAATATCACATTAAAAAGTCTCAGGCTGCAAAATGTCATTCTTTCAGTAAATAGTCAGATCCCAGGGTGATGACTGGATGCCGCACTTGACTAATAACTTGACCGGTAATGGTATTTATTCCAGGCTGGAAGCTAACTGCTTTACTCATTCACCAAAGTTACAGTTTAGATATTCTACAGGTTTGACAAAAATAATGAGGTCATCATCAGTAAGGTGAAAAAAGAGCGGCTCTAATTAGAAAAAGTTTGAGACGACATAGCACTCGATGACTCACCACACCAAAGCAACTGACCAGTCAACAAGGCTCAACACAAGAAGCCCGTCTCCCACAATAAATGATATTTGATGTGTCAGCCAAACTGGACTTTCAAAACACAGGGTCCGCCTCTGACAAGTGAAGAAGGGTGTTGTAGACAAAACTGTACATTAGTTCATAGTGAACATCATGTAGGGTTGCATGTTTCAGACCAGACGTTTTAGGCCACATCATTAGACTTTAATCATGTTGTGCAGACAGGTCATTTTACTGCTTCATAAATAAATGTAATCAGTGAAAAGAGGAAAGTGTCTTGGTGTGTCTGTGCCACTAGATAATACCTGTCTGGCTGTTTCACCAGCTGCAGATATGCCTCTAACCCTGCAATCCACTCACTTTAATCGCGCGTGTGCGTGTGTGCGTGTGTGTGTGTGTGTGTGTGTGTGTGTGTGTGTGTGTGTGTTTTCTCGTGCGTCCTCCTGGAATTGGCACCCTGGGCCAGATTATGCAGGAACACAGCAGCTGAGACTGGCACAGACTTGAAAGAAGCGTCACACCTTTCACCCACAGCAAAAAAGCCAAAGCAGCTGTCTTGAGTGTTTCTCTGCTGTAAAGCCATCAGACCGGAGCACAGCCATACGCTGTGGGTGTGGGTTCTAAGATGTGTGGAAGCTGGATAAGTCACTCTGGGTTTAAAGACAAAGGGATTTAGAGGAGGAGGCTTTACTCTTTTTTTGTCTCTGCCTTTCTCTACAGGCTGCATATAAACAGGGCTGAAGAAAGGTGGTGAAAAGAGAGAGACAAAGGGATTTAAAGGAGATGAGTGCTCTGTTTTGCTCTCGGAGAAGATAAACTGTGCGCATGAAAGAGGAGCTATAGTACAGAAGACCATAGAGAAATGGATTAGAGAAATGCATAAATAAGACTTTGTGTGTCATCGAGATCAAAAAGGAAATGTTTCATGATCTTGAAATTACAAGCTTGTTTATTTAAAACCATAAAATAATTATATTGTGTGGTTACACAGAACACACCAAGCTCAAACCAAGCTTGATTCCAGCAGGTCCTTCCAGAAGGCATTTGGCTCATTACTTTTAATTTTTAGAAAAACTAATCTTGAATTGGTTTTGTGATTCCACTTTTGATACATCAGTCTTCTTTCGTATGTAACTGTATATTAAAGTAGGTTATTGTGCTCATTAACATTACCTGCTCCACACTAAACTTTTATAGTGCAGTGGAAATTCCCCAGAAGTGTGAGAGGCACCTACTGCAGGCAGAACAAAGCGTAGCAATGTTTTTCATGTTGTCTAAGGTCTCTATATGCGGTGGATTCGAGTAAAAGAATATTTTACAGCAAAAGTGATTCGGCTGACAGATATTTTGATCTATGCCAAAAACCTGAGCTCAGGTCATTTCATAATGGAATCTCTGATTCATCCCAAATTGGGTGTGACGTTGGCCAAGGAACAAACGGGAATATCTTGATTCTTCTGTTGGTTGCTTTCCATAGACAAACACTTATGTTCTCTGTTAAACATTCACACACATTCATACTTCAGTGGATGCATCGGAGATCAACTAGGGGTTAGTGCCTTGCTCAAGGATATTTGGCATGCAGACTGGGAGCAGGCGGGGATCAAACCACTAACCTTTCAGATGAACAGAATCAGCTTCCCTGGATTATTTAGACCTTCTCATTTTATTAGGCACACCTATCTAAAATTAAAAGAGTGAAATAGAAATACTTGGAATAAGTCCTGCAAGATGGGGAGTTTGTATTAGTTAGTCTACATAACAGCATCTGTATGCAAGTAGCTGACAGTGGAGTTTTTGACAGCTATAATCTGACTGCAGCAGTAACTATTGTGTTAAGTCTAAATTGTAAAGTGACAGTTTCCCATAATGAAATGTACATATTTTATCTGGTCTGTAGTGCTATTTATCCATAAAGAGTGTTTTGGTGTGAGTTGTCCAGTTTGGGAGATAAATATGTCTGAGTTCTGTAAAATCAAAAAAATATATTTACAAGCTCAGCAGTAATGTCAGAAAATCTCAACCAAGCAAATGAAAAAAGACAATCCACTTGGATTTGAGCAGTGTCATGTAGTTAATACACTCAGGGGCCACTTTGATTAGTTACACCTTGTTAGTATGGGGTTAGAATTGCCATTGTTCTTCATGGGATAGATTCAGTTCATTCAATCAGCTCGAAACAATGGCCCCTCTTTTCTGGCCTCTGGCATCAACAAGACATTTTACCCACAGAGTTGCTGCTCACTGGACATTTTCTCTTTTTTAAAACACTCTCTGTAAATGCTAAAGATGGCTGCTTGGGAAATTCCCAGTAGTTTAGCAGTTTCAGAATTACTCATATTAGTATGTCTGGTACTAACAGCAACACAACGTTAAAAATCATTTAAACCATTTGATTGGTGCTCAGTCTGAACTTCAGCAAGTCATCTTGGCCATTTCTGCATGCCTAAATGCACCTAGGCTGCTTTCATGTGATTGGCTGATAACATATTTGCATTACCAAGTGTACCCCAGTAGAGAAAACGTCTTTTTTTATTATTATTTTGTTTCTCGCTTCCTTTTATTTATATAAATGCATTTGCACTCTTTTACTTTGAAAAATATTTATTTTGAAAAAAGGAAGTGTGACCCTCATGGTTAGCATCGGTGCAATGACTGTAGAAAACATGGACGACCTAACAGCTCCCCAAAAATGAAGCCAAAGCCAAGCCCCCTGGTGTCTGGCTGTAGTATAGGTCATAAACCCCGCCTACATGTTAGTAGATGGGACCGTGGTCCATCGGGTGGGTGATAATAATGTCATTTGTGTAGAAGCAATATTAGTCCCACCATCATGTATTAGCTAGGTCTTTTGCACTTTGAAAGACAGGCTGCAGATGGTCTATCGGTCGTGTTGTTGATGGGAACACGAGCTAGAGGGGGTGTGTGGTTGTGTCCCTTGCCGCGTTCACGCCGATACCTCATCTTGGCTAGGTTTTTTTGTTGGTGTTGGTGTTGGTGTAAAGCAACTGGAATGGATTCCTGGGTTCTCTCCGGATGGAGATGGTGAGCCTATACCCAGACTGAACTGAACCCTTGTTCAAGAAGCTCATTCTTCTCTCCTGAGAAACAACAAAGTGGTAACAACTTAAACCACCAAACCAAAGCAAAAAAAGCAATTGAACTAACAAGCAATCTTGACTAATGACCAAAAAGGACAAACTGAAATATTGAGCTCAGTAGGACTGTTTTCTTTTTATTATTATTGTTATTTTGTAAATTGTATCTCATTTTATTTTCACTTTTCTACCAAAATAATAACTATTGACGGTCATTTCCTGCCTCCAGCCATTTCATTTCGCATTCACCTCAGTTCCTGTTGTAATCCTGTCAAACCTAGCAACTGGTCTGTACTTTTGGGTTGTCCTAGACTACTTAACGTGAGTCAGGGGTTACACAAGCAGTTAAACATGCGTGCTTAAAAAATGGTCATTGAGTGCATGTTCTTACATTAAAAGTAAAGGATCTCAGAGTTTAGCTTTAGCAGTGTTACCTATCTGAAAATCAGGACTGGACTGATAACACAGCAGCTCTACTTTACACTGATAAGAGCACAGTTAACAATGCATAATTTTCTGGATAATGAAGACTTCTAAACCCAAACTAATTCTTGTTTGCTGCGTTTGAGGCCAACAAATCACAAACTCAAACAAAAAAAAATCTCAAAGAAAGAAAAGAGAATATAGTTGTCACTGGGTTTTATTGAAATCCGATTCCTTATTTTTTTCCTTCAATGTCTCTTTCTTTTCTGATTTTTTTTCTCCCTGAGGGGTAAAACACACGATGCAGAGAGAAAAAAATGTAAAGTGCTCATGAGAGGAAAAAGAAACTTTGATTGCACTGAGGAAAAGTCAGAGCACTTTGTCATTATCTTGTCTTTGGTGATATAATTATACCCCAAACTTTTCTCTTTGCCATTTAGTCACATAGACGCACTCTGGTTTTCTGCACAAGTGTATATTTAAGTACAACATGCTCTCGATCCAGAGATGTACATCAGCGCAAACGTTCTACATATACAAACAGTAAACACATATCACTGCACAAATGTACGGCCTCAGGGTTCATTTCATTCTCTCGTGTCACTGCGCCACCTGTATAATTTAACTCTTTGTTGCATTTTAACCCTGGTAAGTATAACAGACATCTATATTCTACATGATAAAGACAAAACAGGGAATTCTTGCCCGAGAGCCCGCCCCCGTGCTTCCATCCCTCTGTGCTGTCTCTCGGTCCCCCAAGAGACTCCGTTTTCTGTTCCTGTCCCAGTGCACCATTGTCTGCCCGACACTTTTGTTCCGAGGTCGTTGGACTCTTCTTTTTTTTTTCTTTTCTTTTTTTTTTGCCTGTCCCGTTTGGTTCTTTAGCCGTCAGAACTGATTTCTGAAGGCCAACAAAGATATCCAACGGATTCACTTTACCAAGTGGATCATCACGGCCTTGCCGTATTGGTCCATTTGATCGGCCTTTGTTATTATTATTTTTATTTTATTTTCAGTTGTTACAGACGGGACAGACATGGCTGGGGGATAGGAAAGGGAGAAAGAAAGATGAAGGAAAAGAAAAACAGAGGGGAAGAGGGACAGTGAGAAATGACACTTAAAAAAATCTCCTGGATCACCTGTTGAGAGAAAAAAAAAAGAGAAAACAGGCAAAAAAAGAGCAACATAATAAACACAACACTCGGTCCCCAGGCTCGGTTCCCCTCAGCCAGTTCTCCACCTCCCTGGTTCAGCCATTCCGGGCGTTTAATTAAATCCAAGGTCCTGGACTAGGGGATGGCCCTACTGGGTTTTTTTTACAGTCACTTAAATGCATTATTAGTCATTAACTTCTGAATCCACTCAAATTAAATGTTGATAAATCCAATTAGAAGGCACTGGGGCAACATACTGAAGAATTTTCCCCAAAGTGTCACCAGTACAGAATTCAATGCAATTTCAATTCAGTTTTATTTATACAGCACCAAATCACAACAACAGTCGCCTCAAGGTGCTTTATATTGTAAGGTAGATCCTACAATAATACATACAGAGAAAAACCCAACAATCATATGACCCCCTATGAGCAAGCACTTTGGCGACAGTGGGAAGGAAAAACTCCCAGTTAAATCCCTCCAGGATGTGACTAGGTTGGTAAATGGCCTGCATTTGTATAGCGCTTTACTTAGTCCCTAAGGACCCCAAAGCGCTTTACACTACATTCAGTCATTCACACACACACACACATGTGATAGCAAGCTACATTGTAGCCACAGCTGCCCTGGGGCGCACTGACAGAGGCGAGGCTGCCGGACACTGGCGCCACCGGGCCCTCTGACCACCACCAGTAGGCAACATGGGGTTAGTAGTGCCCAAGGATATTTGGCATGCAGCCTGGAGCAGCCTGGGATCGAACCACCGACCTTCTGGTTAGTAGCTGACCTGCTCTGCCACCTGAGCTACAGCCACCCTAAGGGAGTGTAAGTCTGTATCCAGGTTGGATACAGACTTACATTAGTTTAGCAGAAATAAAGGAAACTAAACTTAAAAAGAAGTCTAAGAGGGTCACTTTTGTGTGAACTGCTCCTGGCTGTTCTGTGTTTTTTAAACAAAAGGATATACTGTCCACTTTCACTCTGTTAAGCAGTCAGTGGGTCTTCGTTGTTGGATAGCTGAACTGAAATCCCCCTGTTAGTGGCTGTGTTCGGGTTTGTGGAGCACTTTATGAAAGAGAACTTTTTTAAAGAGAGCCTGAGTCAGGCGCTCTAGTGACTCACCAGACCAAGTACTAAAATCGACACTGTCTGTTGTGTGTTTCATTTTTCCTCATCAGGTCGGGTGTAAAAAAGAATCGGCGCAATCAGCTGGCAGAGCAGGTGTCCACAGCATAAAATCCTTGCACATCCAAAGAGTTTACAGTATAACATGTTACTACTGTACATGCACATCACACCATCACATATAAATTTCATACTGAACCATGCTCTCTGAATAGAGCTTTATATGTCGTATGCTGCTGACTGATGACACTCCTATGTTCTTCACATTACCTTTAAAATGTTGGGTTGACATCAGAGATAAAGTGTAACGACTTATCTCTGTCTTTGTGGGTTAGCTTTCACCTGGGAAGGAGGTCTGTCTCCGGGCTCAGGTTGCTGGTTTAACGTTACCGTGGGATAACGGCCGGCCTTACCCAGGTCTCAGATATCCTGGAGTTTAAAAAATGAAATGGCCATGCTACAGAGTTCACTAACCTCCTGTCCTCATGTCACATGCAGGCATGAGAAGGATTCAGTGCTTACCCCCAGAGTTACACCACTTTTAGGGTTGAAAAGCTACAGATCATCACAAGACACTAAAGACTCTCCATAAAAACCTCTGCCAGTTAAATTCTTATGATGGTCTGTTAACATCTCCCTTAGTGAAGGTGAGGCCTCCAGGCTCCACTGTTGCTTTTACAGATAAACATCCAGGAAGGGCTATGTGTCAAACTGTAGCCACCCTCTACTGAAACATCTGTGTCTGACCTGTGCTCAGGGTGGTGTTTTGGGCATTCCCAGATTATTTTTACTTTATTAGCAGTACTTTTAACTGGTACTGAGAATATGTTAAGAAGTGAATAGAACCCTGCAGCAAGTAGCATCATATCGAGCGTGTATATGTGTGTGTTTGCATGTTTACTTGACCTTGATGGCACCTGGCAGGGAAGCTCAGTGCTTCTAGCCCCTGGCATGAACACTGTCTCTATTCATGGCCTTCCCACACTGCTCTTATGTAACAGCGTCAACACAAAATTTATGAATCAGTAGATTCACAGATTTAAAGCTGTAGCTTAGAAAGGCTGTTTTTGTGATGCTGGGGATTTAAACATTGCACCAGCTATGTTTAAGATAAAACATAGATCAGTCTGAGTTTAGGCATCTATGGTAAGTAAGTGCATTTTCTTAAATGAATATGAGGCTGACAGGCATATTGGCATGACATCAGTAAATATGTCAGGAACCAAATTATGTGAGTTAGTTAACTGATCAGGATGCCTTTCATATCCAGCTAGTAGGACACAAAGCCAGAGGTCAAGAGCATTCTTGTTCTCAGTTTGCCACTGGAGATGCTTGGTACAAACCCCTACTAATGCATCAATTTTCGAAGTATCACACGACCAGAAGAGAAAATATTCAAAACAACAAAACTCGACATTAGGAGAGAGACACTGGACTGCCAAACAGACCACTAGAGCTTGTGTTGGATCTAGAAAATCACTATTTTGGGGCTTTAGCTTTACTTTCATTTTTGACTTTTAGTTTTTAGCCACTATTTTTTAGGTTTAGGCCCCAAATTTACATGGATACACAGAACTTAGGAACAGCTTATGGTTTAGGCTCATGATCGTTATGGTGACCCAGTTGTTAAAAGGGAATAATCTCCCATCGGCAAGATGCTTTTCCTCAATTTCCGTTGCCGTGGTTGCCACAGTATTGACAACATGACCAGGGAACTGAAGAATCATTGCATCTACAGTGCCATGAAAATGTATTTGCCCCTTTCCGATGTCTTATTTTTTGTCACACTGGCATATTTCAGATCATCAAACAATATTAGGCAAAGATAACACGAGTAGATACAAAATGCAGTTTTTACATTATTGCCGCTGCAACTGAAGCACTGTTAGTTGCAGCGGCTTATATCATAAGAAGAATTTGTTTTTTTCATTCTTTCACATATACTGCTTACTCTACTTTCTTGCCTTCAACACTGCCATGTTATCCAAAAATTTGGTGGCTCTTTAAATCTGCTGTAAGTATCCGGGGAAATGTGGGCTCATCTCAAACTACATGCAGAAAAATTGCCCTTTCTTCTCGTCTCACCTGTGGACATCTTCAGCTTTAACTGGAAAGTTGTTGGATGTTAGTTTGTAAAAGTCTTGGTTCCTCTGAATCTGCACAACAGAGTCAGAGAGTTCAAAGTTAGCATGACTCACAGAATAACTCTGATGGTGGGAAACATGCCTCGTATAAATGTTTTACATTTCCCTGAGAGCTGTTGACTTGAAGTTGCCGGCTGCTTTTGTACCTCAAGACATTACTGAAGAAGGTAATAACCATGACCATAGCTTTCCATATTACAAAATATCAAAGCGGGACAAGAGCATCAAAAACAAACTAATTTTAGACTTTCTCAGTCATCCAGTAATATGATTTTCCAGTTTTAGTGTAGCAGAGACAGAGAGGGCTAAAATGGATTTAAAATGGATTCAGTTACACTGTAACAGTCACACTTCCTACTTTGAATGAAGCTGCTATCAGCAGGTACACCAGAGTGCTGTCTATGTATAAAAGCCAGCAAGACTCAACAAATTTAGCATTACAAATGTTCTGCTTTACAATCAAATATTTAGTATTAAGCTTATTATTTTCTGCAGTTTTCTGTATTTGCCTACTCCTCCTTTAGAGCAGCTCAGTAAACATCTGTGCTCTTTTTCTGGGTATGAACATATGAGGAATGAAACAGAGTGCAGAGTGCTTCAGAAAAAGAGTGTGTGTTCTCAGTTATCCCACTGGAAAAATACAGGTAAAGAAAAACTTTTCCTCAAATCCAGTCGGTGTCTCCGTGGCTGCAGGGAGTTATTGTGTCATGGTGACCGGCCCAGTTTCTCCTCGGCAGCTACTGGACTTCTCATAAATGACATAGTGGAAAAGTCCATGTACTGCTGGTCTTATTGGGAAGGATGAATCTACCTCATAAACCGTCAAGGTTTCATAGCAGAACCTCACCTTGTTACCTTTCACTCAGCGTCCCGTTAAGCTCTATAGTTTAAAATCAGGTGTTATTTGGTACAGTTGTGGTACACTGGCAGCTTTATGCCTGCCTGCTTTATGAATGCCAGCCTGTTCGCACAGACACAGACTGCCTTTAGTGCTCAGTGTGCGTGACAGAGAGGTGCTTTGATGAATCCTATTGATCTTTGTTTAGCTGTCTTCACAGCTGGAGAGCAGAGAGAGAAGCTAATTCAGTGACCCAAGACGAGGAGTGCAGATGGATGAATTTTTAGGAGACAAAACGGAAAAGGCATTCTTATAATATTAAGCACCATCGACCTAAGACAGGATACATGTTGCTGCTGCACTTAACCCTCTCGACATTGGACACAAGCAGTTCACCTAGAAGGTCTTTCTTCTTTTCACACACCCACTGTTAAATCTTCAAAAACAGAAGGCATACACAAAATAAATAGGACAGTACGGTTAAATGTACAGAGCAGTAATGACTGTTGCAGTGTTTAAATTGCAATAAGGAGCAGAATTTTAACTTCATGAACGAAACAAAGTGAGGTATAAATCAAATTCATTAGTTTCTCTCTTTCAGCATCTTAGGGGTCACCACAGTGGAGCATCTGGCTCCCTACCATCTCTCTCTGTCACACCAACCCTCTGCATAGCCACTATATTCATGTGGTCTACTTCTTCTGCACATGTCCAAACCAGCTCAACCTTGCCCCTCTAACTGTATCTCCAAGCACTCAACCTGAGCTGTCCTGATGCACTTGTTTCTAATCCTGTCCATTGTGGTCACTCCCAATGAAAATCTGTCCATTAGTTATAGCCTGTCTCACTACTGTCTCGTGAATCTCCCCTTTCACTTTTGCTGCTGATCTCATCTGTCAGCCATCACCACTGCAAAGAATTAGAGGCTTAGAGCTGATTGCTGATGTGATCCCATCCCTACCTCAAACAGATCTGTTCACATACTCACACATATATGCGAGTATGTGGGACACTCATATATGTGCTGCACCAGCCTCACATACTTCTTTGCCACACCCGATTCCTTCATCCAGTACCACAGTTCCTCTCCAGGCATGCTATCATATGCTTTCTCTCCATCCACAGAAACACAGTGCTGCTCTCCTGACCTTTTCTATACTTCTCCATCAACACTCTCAAAGCAAACATTGCATCTGTAGTGCTCTTTCTTGGAATGGCTATACTGCTGCTCACTGATTATCACCTCTCTTCAGCCCAGCCAACAACTCTTTCACATATTTTCTTGGTATAGCTCATCAGCTTTATCTCTCTGTAGTTACTACAGCTCCACACATCATCATTGTTCTTGAAAATTGGCACTTTGTCTCCATTCCTCAAGCATTTTTTCATTCTCCAAGATTGTATTAAAAAAAGTCCACTGCTCTGTCTCTCCTAGAGATCTCCATACCTCCACAGGTATGTCATCGGGACCAACCACCTTTCCAGTCTTCATCCTCTTCTTCGTAGCTGCCCTCATGTTGTCCTTACTAATCCTCTGCACTTCCTGATTCACTGTTATCCATCCATCTTCCTCTCTCTCTTATTTTCTTTATTCACAAACCCTTACTCTTTGCACCTTCTCAACCCACTCCTTTAATCATTAGTACATTTCCTTTCTAGCTTAGTCTGTCAGTCTAGCCAATAAAGTCCATTTCCCCTTCTATCTACACCACTGTAGAACAGTTTGAATCCATCTCCTAAACTCCTAGCCTCCCCCTTGTTTACCCTGGACTACTGCGCACACAATATATCTACTCTCCTTTTCACCAGTCGCATCAGCCAGCTCTCTCTCTTTGCCAGTCAAAGTCTGCAGTCATAGTCTTTCTGCTGCATCCTTGTCCATTTTGTTCTTTTCCCTAACCTTTTGGTCCTCAGCATTTATCTTATGCTTAAGAAATAGCCTCAGGTCATTAATATGAGACAAATTGTGAATTTCTTTTGTGTATGTACTTTTGCACCATGAAAATTCATGACCACAAGCTCTAACTGGAACATTCAAGTGTATTTTTAGTCATCTTTAGCATGCTACATGGTACAAGTCTTTAAGACCTAATCTGTACTAAAAATGTTTGATTAGTAACAGAAGATAACAGAAGATCCTTTTACTGTCAAATAGAAAATAGGGTTAGTTTAACCTTTATTTTAGCTTTCAAAATATTTTACACGTCTTAACTTTGTTACAGTACAGTAACACAGGTTATAGTACATACACATAAAACCCTAAAAACCCCTATGAACAAGCACTTTATGACTGTGGGGAGGAAGAACTCCTGTTTAACAGGAACACATTCTAAATGCTAACTATAAAGTTCTCAATGTTCAATATTATTTATATGGTGCCAAATTGCGATAACAATTTCGTGCAGGTGCTTATTTTGAAGAGATTTTGTTTCACCAGAATATGCAAAATGTATGACATAAAAGACCCAACCCCTTCCTCACTTGACTGGTCCTTGTACTGGGACCAGCCTGTTAATGACCGAATTACATTTGCCAAGATAAGTTGACATTGCACTTTACCATCAAGGATAGCCAAGGCAGCCATTAACCAATCAACAGTCTGATGAAGGCTCTGTCAGACTTTGGTCAAATCAAAGTGTCAAAACCAAATTGATGTGGAGTAACCTTGAGACTTCTTGCGTCCTTGCTTTGCTTTGTTGATACTTTAGCCTTGGATCTACATTTGTATGTAACCTAGTATACAGACTTTCTCTGGAATAAGTTTCTTCTGTCCTTTAGTAATCACTTCCTGGCTTCCTTTCTTTATCTCTTTCTTTGTTATCATCAGCAGATTAGGAGGAAGCTATTCATTACCACCGCTGCGACAAGCCGCACAGCGCTGATACACAGATCATATTTCAAACTCATAACAACTTTCAGAGACAATAACACAGTCATGGTGAGGAAATGATGGCTTGAAATATTGAAACACAATCTCCATGTTGCCCTTTCATCACTTTCTCACACATTTTAGCAACAAATGTGCAACAAGGAGAGAATGTGCATTTCCCATCATCTCGAAACCTCAGGATAAGGAAGTAAGGTCTTCCCTGTTTGCATATACGCTGCTGACAATGACTTTCTTGATGGGATTAACGATTTCCAACCCCCCAGTTTTCTCAAAGTTTTGATGGTGTTTGCCAGAGAGAAATAGGGACTACAATATTTGTCAAACACCTTCACTTCCATATCAATGCATAGTGCCTGTAACACTAAGTAATTCATCATCTAGTATACCTGCATGCAGAAACTGCTGAGCTGGATATTTGAGGCCCCTATCGGAAGAGAACAAACTAAATTAGCCATAAAATGTGACGCCGCTAAGTACTTTAATAGCTGTGGTTTTATGACATTTTATGACACTGGCTCTTATTTGGTGCCGTTTCACTAGCTTGTGTCCACAAAGTATCAGGGCAGAAATGTGCAAGCATATTGGCTAGTACCATAGTTTGCTGTCCAATGGGAATAGCTCGACATGGCCAGAGGTCAGTGACCTCCACCACATCTCATCTCCTCCTCCTCCTCCTCCTCCTTTTCATCCCTGTCCTCACTCTTCATCGAAACTCCACAAGAGACTTCACAGGGCTGCCTAAAGATGAGATAAGTGGTAGAAAGTGATCCCAGAGAAAGAAGAGAGATGAGAGGAAAACTGAGGCCAAGCCTGAGATGACAAGATCCCCTTGTCTCTTTTTCCCGAAGTTAAATACAGTTTAAACTCTGCTGAGATGGAGGGTTGCATGTCTGGTGCAACATTTGAGGGAATTATAGCTTGATGCTCCCACTTCTTCCTTTTCTTTAAGATTTTCATCAACAAAGAGCTGTTATGCCTTAGTGGGCTTTGATGTTTTGGAGTTGATGAACATGAATAAGGAGGACTGGAATATGCACAAAAGAGCAAACAAGTGGGAGACGTACAAAAGGAGGACTTCTTCTTGAGTGGAGACATTCATTATCCATCCTGAAAAAGCTCCACTTTACTTTCCCAAAAGCAGGAGTAACAATAAGAATAAAGGACGCCAACAATTACTTTAATTCTAATAAAGACAGCAAAGTTTGAAAATAGTCTTTTATCTTTGCCCAATGAGGAAAGCTTATTTTAAGAGATCTAGATATTACATTTTTCTACAAAAGATCTTGTGGGAATAAAATATTGTGTCTTGTGCAAAAAAGATCTAAAATCTGAGCAACAAATTATAGTTTTGTGCAGGAATAAGAGCTCTCTAATATGACAGGAAGTAATTTTTTGGTCAGAGAGAGCAAGATTCACATGTGTATTTTATTTATTTATTTATTTATTTTACTACACAAAATTACATTTGACTGCAAAATATCGTAAGTGCTCCGCAACCTTGTTTTTGTGTAGGGATATAACCAAAATACAACCAGTTGGTAATGTGTTACATTGAGGTGCAGTCAGTCTGAGTCAGTCTTATAACTGAGGCACTACTGTGGAATACATTGCAAACCTTTGCCAATCTGAGAGCGATTGCTTCAGTCTACATTGGACAACAATTGTTAGGAGACAGGTTTGACCCCAAGGTGACTCAAAGTATGCAACTGCTTTGCAAACCTATCCACATAATTTTTTACAAAGCGACTGTTATAAAAATAGTAAATGTAGAGTATTTTTTGTGAGATATACCTAAATAGAAAGATAGTGAGTAAAAATGAAAAACTATTGAACATACTTTAGTTTTTAGTTTAGTTCAAGAAGTGTATTTTATAGATATCATTGTCAGATGATTCTGATTTTATGTCTTATGGACTTACGGGGGGCAGCACGGTGGCCTGAAGGTCCTGGGTTCGACTCCCCCATGTATCCTTTCTGTACTTCTGTGCTCCGGCTTCCTCCCACAGTCCAAAGACAGTTAGTTAGGTTAAATGATGATTCTAAATTGCCCGTAGGTGTGAATATCTGTTATTGAATATGTGTTTGCCCTGCGATAGACTGGCGACCTGTCCAGGGTGTACCGCGCCTCTTGCCCCAGCTGGGATAGGCTTGTTGTAGACTTGTTAGCTACGGTATAACAGGAACACATCATGCAATCCCCTACTGTAAAAGATGAGCTTTCTCCCATGATGCTGTTGCAAGCTGCGCATGTGATGAACTGCACACTTGGAGACATGTTGAAGCTGGCTTCAAAGAGAATCACATACAAACCTCTTTAGTCAAGCTGTCTTCATGTACAGAATCCCTGGAAGCCCCAGTGTTGTTTCATTACTTCATGTCAGCATCTCTCCCACCCTCTCAGCCCCTGACAGTGTATCACTGAAAGGCCATGCCTGTTTGGAGTGGGACAGAGTGGTAAAGATGCAGGCCACAGTAAAAAATCAATTTAGATATTGTGAGGAACCCAGAGCACTGCCCTACAGGGGAATGTAGACCTAGAGGAAAAATAATCAAGAGGCATGAGCAAACATTCCTGCCCCTAAAATGCAAAATTTCCATACTACTCTTAGTATTCTCATTCCTTTCCGTAACCTCATCCTTTCTCTCCTGCCATGGTCCACTTCATCACAGGCATCACAGAGAAGGTGAAATATGCCTCAGATAAATGATTACCAACTGGATCCACTCATACTGAACTCGCAGGATCTGTAATATTCTCCAATATCATTATTTTCCTCCACACCCATGGACTAATCTCTATCACAGTCTGTGGAATGACTCAAATAAGGCAAAAAGATAGAGTCAATAAAGAGATGAGTATGATAATAAAGCCTATCTAACTGCCTGTCTTTTCCATATCCGTCTTCATGCCCTCTTTCTGATTCATTTCAGTTGCATTCATTGTAGAGTGATCTACTGGAGCTGAGAGATTTTTCTCACTGCCGTGTTAGTGGCCAAGAGTATTAAAACATCTTTAAGTTTCAGAACAAATGTGTGAAATAATATTTTATTGCTGTGCTATAATAACTAATGGTAGTGAGTTAAATATGAATGTTGGTGACTAATACAGTATGTTCCCATTCTTGGTAAAGGTTTAGTTGAATTATTGTCAACAAAAATCCCACAAAGTCACATTTTGTTACATTTGGTACAAATTACTTGCACAGAGTTTAGCTAATGAATAAAGTATAGTTGTTATTGCATTTAATTATCAGATTCCTTATCAACTTGTAATAAAACCAATAGGTAGTTCATTTTTGTTTTGTTTTTTGTTCATCCCTTCACACAGATTACAGCTGGGGCTGTCACTGGGACATACACTTCCAAACTAGTAACATGGGAAGTGGAGCTTTTAATTTGGTAAATGAAAAGGTCCACTATAACACAAACTATGTGTTTTTCTTCTTTAATCTTGTGGTTAGCTAAACCTAATCAATCAGCAACTGGAAAAAAAGGTTTATTTTTTACATCAGCCTAAAAAGGGTTCATTAGTTTATTTGGTAATTATCCTGAAAGATAAGTTGGCTAACCAGCCAGTTTGAGCTGGGAACCAGTGTTTGTCCAGGGACCTTTATTGGACATCATGCATTGTTTACCCATGGATTTTTTTTCAACTTTGTACTGTAAACTACATAATTAAAGTAAAACAGTGGCACTGACTGTTTACATCTTATGCTATACTTACCCTCTTGAAAGCCTTTTTATTTGAATTTCACACTAGTCTTTCTATCTCTCTCTCTCAGCCGGAGTTATCAGGAGCTGCTGTCCTCCACCAGGCCAGGAGGGATCAGGTAGTCGATGCCTGTCGGGTCTACAGCGCATCGAGTCGTAAGCGGAGAGTCCTGACACCCGGAGACCTCAAACACCTCGTGGTGGATGAAGACCATGAGCTTATCTACTGCTATGTCCCCAAGGTGGCCTGTACCAACTGGAAACGTGTCATGATGGTGCTTACAGGGCGGGGCAAATACAGGTGAGTTTGGTACTGTACCTGTTAGCCAGTAATTAGAGAACAGACAGAGAGGAAGGAAAGAGTCATCAAGTTCTGGGATATACAGGAAAAAATAAGTGTTTCTGTTGTTCTTCACTGTCTCGGTGCCTCTCTCATGCAGTGACCCAATGGAAATTCCTTCCAATGAAGCCCACGTTCCCTCCAACCTTAAGACACTGAATCAGTACAGCATTGCCGAGATCAATCACCGCCTCAAGAACTACCTCAAGTTCCTTTTTGTTCGTGAGCCCTTCGAGAGGCTGGTTTCTGCATATCGCAACAAGTTCACCCTCAAGTACAACTCATCCTTCCACAAGCGCTTTGGCACCCGAATCATCCGGCGCTACCGCAAGAACGCCACGCAGGATGCCCTGCTCAATGGTGCTGATGTCAAATTCAAAGAGTTCATTGAGTATCTGGTGGACCCGGCCACACAGCGGGATGGACTCAACGAGCACTGGCAGACTGTGTACCAGCTCTGTCACCCGTGTCACATCCACTATGACATGGTGGGCAAGTATGAGACACTGGAGGATGATGCAAACTATCTGTTGCAGCTGGTGGGTGTAGGTGAATCCCTGCGCTTCCCAACCTACGCCAAGTCCACTCGTACCACAGATGCTATGACGGCTCAGTTCTTCAGCAATATCAGCACTCAGCAGCAGATCCAGCTCTACCAGCTTTACAAGTTAGACTTCCTCATGTTCAACTACTCCATACCCAGCTACCTGAGGTTGGAATAATGGAGGACAGAGATGGGACTCTGAGAGCAGCTGCCTTGGTCAAACAGATAAAAGGAAATGAGCGAAGGGCAGAATTTTATGGAAGCAAACTTGATTTAAAAAACTGTTAAATTGATGTGTAAACAGGTGCCGAAGGATTGAGGTAGTGTGTGATTTTCTGGGACTAATTCAGAGAATGTTCAGTCCGCACTGACTGGACACAGATGTGGGCTAAATGGACTAGACGCATGCAAAGACTGAAATGTGTGGGTGAAGCAGGTCTTCAAGGTTGTTATCCTCAGA
Source organism: Etia nguti (assembly GCA_015106755.1). Lineage (NCBI taxonomy): Eukaryota > Metazoa > Chordata > Actinopteri > Cichliformes > Cichlidae > Etia > Etia nguti. The sequence continues at coordinate 24,763 of VUQG01003134.1, forward strand.
GGATGGACTGGATGAGGGATTCTCCCGATGTTGTTCCCTACACGTTTAAGCAAACTGCTGACAAATTAGGCTGCTTCAGATTCTGCAAAGCAAACAGCGTCCTCGCACGTGCCCTGACCCCAAAGCATTGTGGGAGCTAAGCTTGTCTCCCCCTCCTTCTGATCAATATAGAAACTCCGCCAAATTGTAAGACACACTTCACGTCTTTCACCGAGCTCTCAGCGTGGAGAGCTAGTACCCATTATTCTTGCTTTCATTATATTCATACAGTTGAGAGGGAAACTGACTCATCACCACCTCGAGGATTATTGCAGATGATGGCTACGATTCCACTCTCAAGACCTCCACATTTTAAGTGTGGCAGTGCAGCCTACAGCCAACAGCTCGCTGTCACTGGTTTCTAACATTAGTTTGTCGGCCCTCGGAAACTTCTGCCACAGCAGTGAAGTGCTTACGTATCATTGCCTGTAACACCAAGCATCCTTAATACTTTGAGCTACAGAACGTGTCTGGAAATGTACAGGATTCGCTCAGTAGGCACACCAGCCTGCCTCTAACCTACAAGAAAAAAGACAGCCTGTGTGGCTGTTAAAAGAGTTAAAGGCACTGAGTCTCATTACCGCCATGCCCTGCATAGAGGAGCTTAGTGGACGTGCACAGGCCCCTGCTCCAACAACCAAACCTGTTTTTCAGTAAATGATCCTCTCTTCTCGCCTTCATGCTTTATTTGTTTTTATTGTCTTATGAATCATTGCTGCGAGCAGCAATGAAAAGATTATTTAATTTGCTTTGTTGTTTAAACTAAAACAGAAAGAATTTAATATTTTATTTTCATGGGCTGAAAAACATTTTAGGACACTTTAAAGAAGTTAAAACTTTTGTTCTGTCATTCTGATTTCCTACTTCACCGTTTGCCTCTGATACACTGTCAGCTTTGTAATTTCTTGTGGTACATTTTTGCCTCTTGGCTTTGTCTTTCTGTGCTTCAGATCATTAGAAATTGATGGGTTTTTTTACATTTCTATTGTGAAACGTTTGGTGCCAAAATGGCTGAGGGCCTCGGAGATCCACAGTCACTGTTAAGTACACATCATCGCCATTTAGGACATCCCAAAGAAGACATGCTTCTTCTAGTATACATGTCAACAATCAACTGCCCACATAACCGAGAAAGGATCCTGTAATGTGATTAATGTTATGTAATGTCAAGGTAAATAACTACACTCTTCATCACAGCCTGGTGTGTAAGCATTTACACAGGAGGGAAAAACAGAGAGGAGGAAGGGCTGCCTGTCACACACTACAGGGAGTCATTTTGTGTATTTACACCTCTTTGTCAATTTTAATCCACTCCAGCTTCAAATTAAGAGACCTTTTTTTCTACTAGCAATGCACATGAGTGTACCGGAGATGTTCTCTATCTCTATGTTAGCCTGAGAAAAAGACAATACGAGTCTACATGAAAAAAAATAGGTATTTTAATTGGGAAGGTCTAGTGGTAATGATAACTAAATGTCATGCTCTGTGAGGAGTTTGAACTGACATAGTAAGGGTGACAAGGTGGGTCCTGATCATGATACCCTATTGTGATGAGATACTTGCATTATCAAAACCCCTCTAGTCATTATTATTTTGATGGTTCCTTATCACAAACCAGTCTCAAAGAGCTGTGCAAGCTGTATAACATAAAGTCTAACATTATTGGTTGTCTTGATCCACAGTGTTAGAATTTTTTTTTTATATAGCACCAAGTCACAGCAACAACAACAACAATTACCTCAAGGTACTTTATATTGTGAGGTAAAGATGCTACAATAATAGAAAGAACAACAACCCCCTTTGAAGCACTTGGCAACAGTGGGAAGGAAAAACTCCCTTTTAACAGGAAGAACCCTCTGGCAGAACTAGGCTCAGGGAGATCTGCTGTGGCCGTTTGAGGGGGGATTGTGGTTAATGTCATCAATTTAATTCAATTCAGGACAATTCCATGTTTTTATATCGCTCCAAATCGCAACAACAATCTCCTCAAGGTGCTTTCTTAGATTGCAAAGTAAAGACCCTCAAAATGTGAAATGTCTTCTTTGGCTTTGACGAGAGCGTTCCAGCCGTGATGACATGGTGACGTTAGGGTTATCACAGCTTGGGCTTGATCACTTACTTTGATCTCATCCTGAGAGATTAGCAAAACAAAAGTAAATATATATAACACTACTGATTGTACTTTGGTTAATTAAGGATTTTGATGGTGTTTGCATCAGGATATCTGAACCTTAACAGTTCCTTTTTGAGTATCTAACTCTTTGGACTTGCAGTATGACATTTTTTTTCTGATAGAATAAATCCAGGTCCACTTTACTTGAAAACTGTCTCGTTATGACCCCTGGCTACTGAACTGTCAGCACAACTAAACCAGATTATACATACACCTTTTTTCCCCCTCTGGCTGGATGTTTTAGCTGCAAATCCCTTGTTGTTGCTTTGGACTCATTACTCGTGTCCATTTGTCCACATGCCTGTGTCTGGAGGTTAGAATCAAACAGCCTTAGTTTTCCTTTTTAACACCCACAGACATCTGGCTCTAATAAAGGAAAGAGTCTACTGGGCTGGCTTGTAGTCCCGGTCCTCATCCTCCAGCAGAAACAATGGTTATATTCTCATCTGGGCCTCCTCCTGGGTCAGGCGCACACAAATACACTCACACAGACACACAAACACACATGGGGTTTGCACACTAGCACTGCTGCTGAGGTTAATGCCACGCAGCATCTTACTCAGCAGTTATAGGGAAAGCCACGAGCAGGCAGAACCTCACACTGTAAGAGCTCAGTTTAAACTGCTCATTTTGCGCCCAGAATGAAAGACAAACAATGCACAAAGGACCTCTTAACCTGCAAACAAGCCATTACAGCGATCTCTCTTCACGTTCCGTTTTCTCTCCTCCCACATCGCTCCAGAAGTGGCCCCCTGGTTTAAAAACAAAACCAGAACAAAAAAGCTCAGTGTCAATGATCAGTAGTGTCCATGCAGGAAAAAGGCAGCCTGCTTAAGCAAACAGAGCCGTTTTAAAAAGCCCACGGGGACTCGAGCAGCCCTGAGAGGCCCCTGCTGTCTCAGTCTCTCAGTTAAAAACAAGCAGCAAAATGTAAAGTTTTTTTTTCCTCCCTAGTTGTGTCTATATTCAAGACTAGCCAGTGGGTATATTTATGTTGTTTGTGAACGACGTCTGCTTTTAGACTGAACTACATATTTGCTGTCTTCTAACAGCATTTTTCCTCTCGAGGATAAGTAGATGATATTATTTGTCTACTTTACTTTTATTTTTATTTTATTCTATTGACACGTAGATTTTGTAATTACAAGAAAGAATCGTTTCATAAGCAGGAAAATTGTGATTGAAGTGCGATTTCGTGAAAATTTGATGGTAGAAAGTTCAAATGGAATACTGACTCAGTTCTGTTCTTTGGGGTGATTTGCCCCTATACAGTGTAAAAGATGGACATATCGAATATAATCTGACATATTTGTTAGCGACATTCAGCTATGCAGGCTGGAGCCGAGCGTTTTTGTCATTTTGAGTGTTTTGAAACTGAATCTGCGTGTGGTTTGAAAACAGGAGACGAGATGCAACACCTAGCCTTGAATTGTCCAAAGGCTGAGGACTCTTTGTTAATGATGATGTCAACAGCTGAAGTCTTTTAGTTTAAATACACTTATTTGGTCAGGTCATTTTTTTGTTTTTTACTTTCAGAGTTCAGATTGTTAACACGCTAAAAAAAAAAGAGCTGAATATAATGGTAGAAGATTAAATTTAAGTGGGTGACCACGCTGCTAGTTTGGCTAAAGACCTACCCGTTTTGTCAGCTGTTTCCACCCAAACACTACAAGCTCTCAGTTGGCTCACTAGCTAACTCGTAGCAGTGGAGACACAAGGGTAGTTTCAAACTTGTTTTCTTAGTGTGCAAACACAGTCCTCTCTCTCTCTGGGGGGATACTTTTCATCAGCAGAGACACCATATTTGAAAATACACATCATCAGCACAGAAGGACAAAGCCAGGATTATTTTTTACAATCATTCTCTGCCTGTGTCATGTCAGACATATCTGAGTCCCAATACAGGATATTTTTGTACAGTCCAAACATGATGTCATTCATTCTGCTGTTGTTTTTTGAGCTGTGATGTTTGTATGTGATATTTATGACTTACTTTGGTTGCCTCATACATACACACAGAGACACACACTACTACTCTCATTTTTCTGTGCCTTTCATTTAGAGGCAACACAGAGACACAGTGATGCAGAACACCTATTTCCTGTAGTCACATTAGGACAGAAGCCGCACATGCTCAGTTATACCCTTACTCATACCTGCAATAAAGAAGTGACACAATCAGGTTTGACTTCAGCTTCATTTTTAGGAATGAATCTGAGGGACGGACAAAATGATACTGAAAATGTTGTTCTAAAACTACACACAAAGGAGCATTCTTCAGAAGCTGCTCAGTTTATTACAGCTTGGATTCTTTGGAGTATTTTGTCCAACAAACTGGTAATACCAATATCACCACAACAGAGTCAGAGCAGTCAAAGGATGAAAAAGTTGTTGATACTTTATCCCCCACCAGTTGCAAGCGCTTGGAAGTTGCTGGCAGTCGCTATAAAATCGACTGTCTCAGTGTTGTAGGCCTCTAAGTGAGCTGCTGGTAACCACTGGTTGCAAGAGAAAAGTGGGTATTCCCTGATTGGTTGGAAAATAGTTGGAGGTTTTTTGACTTCACCTAGTGGCTGCCAGGAGCTTCCATCAACCACTTGCCAACTGGTTGGGGAATACACATTTTTCCCTAGCAAACAGATGTTGCCAGATTGGTGAGACTGGTCTCTAAACCACTTTATTTTAGGTTCAAACAGCAACGGACTCAGCCAAAATATCTGTAACAATCCCAACAACTAGCAGAGCAGAATAGTATGAATATATACAGCACAGATTTGTTATCCAACTAGCACCAGAACAAACTAACATTCTGACAGTTGAAAATGTTGTTATATATAACCGTACAAAATTAACTATCAAATTAAAATCTTTCTAAAGTGTTTATGAAGTATACAGGCTGAAAATGGTACCGACATGGTAAATTAAAAAAAAAAAAAAAAGTCAGATAAGTCAGATTTCCAAAAAACGTCAATCATCTTTTCCCAGTTACTGGTCATATTTAAGATGCAAATAGCTAACTTGGTTATAACACTATTACTCTTGCCAATAAATATTTAATAGCAATGACTCCAAAACTAACAACCCAAGTTATAATAAGCTGAGATGGTGTTTAATTAGGCTTCACTAAGTTATCCCAATCAGTGTTTGAAAAGTTAGACAAGAGCCTGAGTAGGGCCTGCCCTTCACATGCCCAGTGACATTTAGGCACGTTTTCAAATCAGTTAACATTAGCATGGCCAAGAAGGTTTCACGTGTCTCTGTGTCGCCCTGACGTTGTGTATGTCCTCCTTCAGCAGAGGTCCCACACATCTCGTGATTCCAGCTGCTTCCCATGCTGCCAGATGGCACGGATGTTGCGCTGTAATGTGTGTGTGAACTTTTAATTTAAATGATCAGCGTCTGATGCTGCGTTATACCATATCATCAGCATTTTTCACCATGTGTGCTGTATCAAAGAGCTGGGGCAGCTAGAAGGTGGCTATGTGTAGGTGGAGTTTGTGCACATGTGTGCGCGTTACCACTGCTCCAGGAGGTCGAGACCCTCATTCCAGCATGTACCATTAATTTATTTATTTATTCCTAGATAACGGCCCATACTGCTTTCCTGCTCACGTTACCGTGGCAACACACCCAAACTTTCTATATGTCGCTTTTCCTCCTGGGACAGCCTCTCGCTGTGCTCTTTTAGTCTGTTCATTTTCAGGTGTAATTTCCAAAATCATGAATAATTAATAATGTACACTGTGTGGGAGAGTGGGGTGGATCCTACAGCAGCGTGGCCCGCGGTTTATCCTGTTTTCACAATAAAATGACACTGAAATTCACATTGTCTATGTCCCCTTCTGTCTTGTGCAGAACTCGTATATGCTTCTATCTACAGGGTTGGTGTAATATCTAGCTGCTAGCTAGCCATTTTTATTGACATGCTACTTCAGAAAGGCTGTGTCTCTGTTGTGATGCATGATCAAAGTAATTTACCACACTTATCAATATGTTTTACTGTTATGGGTAATACCTGACCATTCCAAATCGCAGGGCATCGAATACTGCTGCTCTGTCAGGTGGTGCTAGGATAGGATCAGAGATTTTAGTGAAAGTATATCCCATCACAATAATCTATGCAGACTAGCTGTAACACTCTCATTGTGATTAAACCTGACTTTAAGTGTCCATATGGGACAAGTTTGAGGTAACAGACCTGTTACAATAATTATAGTATAATATAGTATAGTTGAAACAGAGACATCTTGCCACTAGGTCATCTCAAATTACACAATTTAAGATGAAACGTGATTTGGATGGGCCAAAATTAGAAGGAAAAAGTTTGATGAATCTTAATTTTAATGGTAGGGTTGATGTAAACACTATCAAAGCATAAATCCATCCTGCCTTATATAAATGACTCTGTCAGTCCCCCCGTTGTATGGGTGGTGTAATGGTGTGAGCTATGTTTTTCAGCACATCACCATCTGAGCCAGCCTACCAGCCAACCTACATATCCATCCTTTTAAAAGAACTTTTTACAAACAGCTCTCCTTCACCAGCCAGTTATCCAAGACCATCCAAAAATTCACAGAGTTACAGTATCACTGCATCTAGGCAGGGTCCTGGGTTAGAGGTATTCAGTCAAGCAGCTAAACCAAATGTCTGAGCCTGTGTTTTGTCTTGTAAATGGTAAATGGACTGGATCTAATATAGCGTTTTTCTACTCTACCTGAGCACTCAAAGAGCTTACTTACTTACTTACTATTGCAACAACACATCAGTAGTAGGGTAAAACTAACCATGATGGCCTAAAACCAGCTCACATTCCCTATTAATGGGTGAATTCTGCTACAAAACGACAGAAAGAGCCAACATTGAAGGATTAAAAAGCCACCTCACTATGAGCGCTTGGCCGCCACAAGCCACCTATCCCTGTGGTACCTTTTCTGACACCTCCTGCTTAAAACCCGAAAAGTCAGAAGGATTGCAGCTAGAATTATTCATTTATTTGGAATTGGAGGGGGAGATGTTATCAGAACAAGTGCTCTTTACTCAACCAAGCCCAAAAACAGTACCCAATAACACTGCTATTTTATTGAAGGAGAGCAGAACTGACATGAATTTAATAGAGCCGATAAGGCTGGAGAAGAACCCTGATGGTAGATGCATTACTTTTCTACAGTGAGCAGAGAGGAATCCAGTGTTTCTGGGTTTTACTCACACATAAGTTGCTGCAGATTAAAAAACCATCTCTCCCTGTCTTTTCTCAGCAGTGCGCACACACAGACCAAGATTTGTGTTTCTCAATAGGCGATATTCCATAGGTCAATTCAAATGAAGGTATTATTCTGTCATTAAGCAAGTCAGCAAGTGTCTATAAGTGTGTCATTTTTCTAATGTGTTACTGTTTAAATTTTGGACAGTGAACTTGCATCAGTTGTTATTGCAGAGCTAATGCCATGTTATTATTTATAGACTACAATCTGGATGACGAATTTGAACTGTGAAAACATTAAAACAGCATGTCATGTAATGTGGCTTCGGCTTCCCGTTATTGACAAAGGTGATTCCCCACCACATGGATATAAAATCACAATAAAAGACATTCGTGACCTGGCATATTGACTCCTTAGCCTGCAAGTCTCTAGGTTCTTTAACAGGCTCTCTCCAAAAGAGAAGCAATTAAATGAAATTTATATGTATATAAAATGATTTTTTATATTTTGTGCAGATATGCAGCTGGTGGACAAGACTGAATAGTCTAAATGTTTTCTGGAATGACTACTTTGCCAGGAAGAGGAATTAGAGGGAGTACGCGGCATCTTTTATTCTGGATACTTGATGACACATTTAGCTTTGATGAAAAACTCTTAGCCGCTGTGCAAATCTGTCTTAGACAAGAGGTTGATGATGTATCGCATTCTCAAGAAGATACAGATGCAGAGCTAGCAGAATGATGCATGAGCGAAGACAATTGCCCAACCCACTCCTGAATATGACACCTCCTTACTTCCTCATGTGATAGCTGATAGATTAGACCAAACTGAAGCCAAACTTCACCAACAGCAAACATCACTTGAGAATTAAAAGAGTTTGGTGTCCTTCTTGCAAAAGTTAGCAGAGTTATAAACATGGCATGCAGGCTATCAGAAATGAGTTAGTGGAGGCATTGTTGAGTTGCACCCAAACGAACAACATTTTCAAACAAAGTGATAGTTCCATAAAGATCAAAGCATGGTCTTATATGTGATTTTACACTGAGATATTTGATGCTTTGCACATTTAAAGAGTAGATCCTATAGTCTATTCATTATCACATTACAGTGGTCCCACATAGTTGGACTTTGGGGTTTCAAACAGCCAACGGGCATCTGTGTTGTAGCTGACTTGGATGATTCATTTCACAAGTGAAGCATAACTCAGGTGCAGGTGGAGGGTGGCGGCTTTGATGTTATTTACAGTTTCCTCAGACAGTTTTGGGGGTCCGGTTGCGCCCTGCAAGTCACACGGCGCGATAGAGGAGGGGTCTGTATTAACAGTGGTTGGGGGAGACTCAGGGGGGTCTTGCAATCCACCAGGTGATAACAACCTCTCTTGATCGCATTGTCGCCCTCACTAAACACATGCTGGAGCGCTCTCCAGTCATCCCATAAACATGTCCTCAAACCAAGGCATACATTCTTCAAGGGTAAGGCCTCTGTCCACAGTTACACTCTCCCTCTCTTTACACATTCAGAAAAATAAAGTCATCACCAGACCAACTAAAATGATGTGTATCCACACAAAAGAGCTTAGACCCTGTGGGGCCAGTCTTTGGGAAACCTGGCTGGTCCAAGTCTGGACAGACGATAGAACAAAACAGTTTCCTTTTTTTTGTCTGTCCCACTGAGCCCCTAGAACGATCCTAAAATTTCCTACTTCAAACAACCAGTGTCAGTTATTGATCAACATATTGATTCAGCCTTACAGACACATGGTTACAGCAGGGTGAATGCTTGCATGAATCAACACCCCCGAGTCATGCAAACTGTCAGATTGCTTGAAGCACAGCCTGAGGAGGAGTGGCAGCAATCTTTCACTGTAGTTTATGTGTAACCACAGATTTTAATTCAGCTGAAAGCCTGACTCTTAGCCTTGTTCACCTTTACTGTAAAATCAAAAAACAGTAAGACTATTTCCCGAGAAACCCCTTCTGTCTCACCATGTTTAAATAACATCTACAATAATAGAGTAAACAGCAATTATTTGTCACAGCTTGCCGGGGCGAGCCGTGTGGTGTGTGGAAATTAGGACCCAAGATGCAGGCACGGCTGAGATGCGAGTGAGCTTTATTTAAGGATGGAGAAACAAACAGCAATGGAGATGGTGAGGACAGGAACTAAGCAAAAACCTAAACTGGGGAAAACTAACAGCACAGAACTGAAACTGAAATACACAGGAAGACACAACGGAAGCACAGGGTAACGCAGGGAGGTAACACAGACGGACTGACAGCGGGCACAGGTAAGCACACACTATATATACCTATGGAGGGGAAACGAGGAATGCAGAACAGGAGGGAGGCACAGCTGATTCTAATTGACATGACGAGACAAGAGACACGGACCTTCAAAGTCAAACAGGAAACACAGAACACAGGTGAGCCACATAACAAAACCTAGAACTAAAACTCAAGAAATACTAAAAGGCAAAGGAACTAGACACAGTGAGAAAGCAACCAAAAACCAAAAGTACAAAGCTCAAAAACACTGGGTCACCGACCCAGGACCATGACATTATTCTTAAACTGTTGTAATCATGATTAAGGAAGTGATACCTCAACTGATCTAAAGTTTGTATGTGTTCCTCTCACCTTAGAGCAGATCACACATAAGCTGGAGAGGAAATGGTGTTACACTCATTTTTAGATTTTTGTTTGGCCTGGAAAAATAGCTCGATGAAAAAAAAGCCCTCTGCTAAGCGAGGACACCTGTTCGTCACTGATGAAACGAAAACAGGAACAACCCCACGATTCAATTTTAAATAGGATTAATCTATCTTTATTAAAACGCTACGTATCACAGACTTTTAAGGTGGCGGTAATTAAGCCATTGCTTTAAAAGCAAAGATCCGACTGTCTTAGCTAACTGTAGACTGATTTCTAACCTACCTTATATTTTAAAGATTCTTGAAAGAGTAGTTGGCAGACAGCACCAGTCAAGGTTACAAATGATCTTCTTACAACCTTTGACAATGCACTCATCTTCATGCTTGTCCTGCTAGACCTCAGAGCAACATTCAGTTCACAATACTTGTGTTACAGAGAACAGAACACAATGATGCTAGTAAAGGAACTTTGCTGCAGTGGTTTGAATCACATCTATCTGTTAGATTCCAGTTTGTGCATGGTAATGTGTCTGTAAGTGAGTCTTCTTCACACACAAAAGTCAGTCACAGAGTTCTGCAGGATTCGCTGCTGGGGCCAGTGCTTCCCCAATATTATTAGAAAAAACTGCACACATTTTCAAATGATACCCACCTTTATATACCATAGTCACAGAGGCTGGTCAGTGACCCGCTGGCAACCCCTTGTTGCTGGAGTAAAATCTGTGTGCTGACTGTTGCAGGGTGAAACTGGTCACAAAGATCTCCCTTGTGATTATTTGGGGTACTAGCAGAATCCTGTCATAATTTGCATGAAAAACTCTCAGCAATTACTCTGTAGAAGTAGTGAAACTTGAAAAAGTGTGACACAAACAAGAAATAAAGTTAAAAGTTGTGCCTTGATGCTGTAACCAACACATTTCAAAAGGTGCAACTTTTACTTTGAGCAAAAGCGGTCTCCATTCACAGTGTCATTACTCTTAATGAGCAGTTGAACTACTGGCAACCTGCTAGTGACCAAAGGAATCTCAAGGTGATTGTAAGTACAACCAGTTTCAAAGAGTGGTAGCAACCTCAACCAACCACTCATCAACCGGTCAGGTAATACAGACTTTTCCACAGGGCCTCACAGTAAACACACCTTACTGAAACTAAGATTTATCCCATGATATTGATGCTCAAAGAGTAGGTGTTACATTTATTTGGTTGTGGTATTGAACTGAGCTTAGGTCTGTTTTTCCTAAATAAATGAATAAATAAATAAGGCTGTGCAAAGGCTCAAAAATAACAGGAACATTTGAAAGTCCTACAATTTAAAAATATTCATAGGATGAAGATAAAACTTTGCATGGCTTCATTAAAGAGAATAAAGTTATTTTATACAATCAACTCATTCTGAGTAGATGCAGTGAGAGACACTGACTGAAAAGGTGAGTGTGTCCTCTTACAGACACTGTTAAAGTGTTTGTCTTTGCCTGATGAGCAGCTTTCTTTACTGTTCTTCAATTTTCCCCTTGCTTTGCAACAAGTAAGATTAAAATACTTTTATTGTCGTGTAAGCTTTAACATAACAATAATATCCTAAAATAGTGAATTTAAATCTTGCTCCTTGTTGACCTTACATACACTTTTCATAACAGCCTATCTACTCATTTAAATTCAGTTTTTATTTTATTTTTATTTTTTTAATTTAGTCTCAAACACCATTATACTTGCATCTGAATGAAAGAGGCTTAAAGTATATTGTATGCCATGAGGATACCTTGATCTCAACAACACAATAATTTGTAATTCCATGTGATAATCCTGTCTTAATGATGGAATTGTGATGCTGATAACTCCAATAACTGACAAAGTAATCCTTTCTTCACCAGATTTTCTTTCTTGCTTTCAGCAGATTTTATTTACATAGCAGTCTCCCAGCCTTACTGACCACTCATGCCAATTTACATATTCATACAGCTTTTTTTTATACATGATAAATACATACAAAGCTTGTTGTGAACACACTTGCACACTGCAGCCCTTCTTTTGTCAAACGTGATGTTCTGCTGCCAGTAAACCTGCCCATAACTCTTATGATAACTCTTCTGATAACTCTTATGCTGCCATTAGCAAGATTGTGAAATCCTGGGTTTACTTATCAAGTTGATGATGTGATCACTTAGCTTGACTGTCAGTTTTAAAGTTAGTGAAGCCAAATAATAAAAATATATGTTTGTGCTAGAACACAGGTCCCTGGAATGAGAAAAAAAATATTCTTTATAAAGCCTGGATGTGAGTCAGACTGTCACTGAAGGGGCAATAGAAAGTGCGTAGGCAGTAAAGTTTGGTGAGAGCCAAGGCTCCAGAGACATGGAGATTGCTGGCTGTCAAAGTTCTAGAACAAGAGGAGAATTAAAAGTAAGTACAGGGAAATACAAAAGCAACTTGAAAACAGTTGAAGAAGCGACCACTACGGCTGCTGTAATGACCTGGCAGAGAGTGGGTGGATAAGTTGCTCCTTCAGTACTGCAGATGGGTGATTAGATGATGAAGTGCAAGTATGTCAGCCAGAAATCCAGCTGGAAGCAGTGAGAAGCCACACCTCTGAAAAGACCTGACAGACACGGATACATTAGACTCACTCCAGAGGCAAAAGGAGACCACCAACCCCCTCAGAGACAGTGGGAGGCAGTCTACAAAAGTTCTCAACCACAGCTCATAATGACAGAGTGCAGGACTCTAAGACACAAGTGCATTATCATAGGCTCGAACTGTTTAGAGATTCATTTTTTAAAGTCTTATGTGGATGGTTAACAATAACGTAACAAGGTGACGGTTTCTGCTGAATATCTATAGAGTGCAGTCAAACTTTCTGACCTGGTGTCCAATCTGGGCAAGAGTCTTCAGCCTGATCAGCCAGTCTTACCTGGCTATAGCTGAACTTAAACAGCCCTACTTTTGAACTGTAGAGTTTGAGACAGAACACCAGTAGTAATATAAAGTATCAGATTTACCAGACGACCTGTAGTCTGAAGGGTGATAAAGTGGACTTCCTGGACATCTGGAATACCCTGAAGGCTTATGAGAAAAAGAAGCAAGGATGGTTTGTCTTTTGTACTGTCTTCCTCCCATTACCCCCAACTGGTCGCAGCAGATGCTACCCGTCCCTGAGCCTGGTTTTGCTGGAGGTTTCTTCCTGTTAAAAGGGAGTTTTTCCTTCCCACTGTCACCAAGTGCTTGCTCATAGGGGGTTGTTTGATAGGGATTATCTCTGTAGAGTCTTCATCTTACAGTATAAAATGCCTTGAGGCAACTGTTGTGATTTGGCACTATATAAATAAAACAGAATTAAATTCAGCTACAATAAGTAAATGGAGTATGTTTTTTTTTTATGTGATATTAGCCCTTAAGTACTTTTAACATTTCTCTCTTACTGTAATTAAATGATACTTTCTGATAGGCTAACACAACTGACTGGTTAATGCCAATCTTATATTCACACAGTCCGGCCTTGGCATTAGTAGTACCCTCCAGTAGCTCGTATTGTTACTGCCTCCGGTGCTCCTGCTGGTTCTTACTCCTTCTCATTAGAGCTGCAGCAGCTGTGTTTGTATCTCTGCCTGCATCTGTGTTTCTGCATCACTGCAGAGAGCATCATCTTTTTCATTACGCCACACTTTGTGGGTTCTTGTGCCAGCACTCCAGGGGCCAGAAAAAACACATTTAAAAAAAAGAAGACAGAAAAAGTTTGCTCTAATCTGTGACCACCACATGCACCACACTGACTGACCTCTGACCTCTCTGTGCTTAGGGACCCCAGATCAAACTTAACTGTTTAACCTTATCTCCTCAGGCTCAATGAAGAGTTTAAGAGAATTGTTGACCTAATAGCTTCATATTTAAACACAATCTTTAATGCGTCTTGAATGACTAAAAAACACTGGGTGCCAAAGTTTTTCTTTATTTTTAATTTTCTCTAAACTACACTGTTAAAAGTATTCATACACTAATATTTGGTTAAATGGCCTTTAGCGGGCTGAACTTCAACCAGAGGCTTTCAGTAGCCTTCAACAAGCTTCTGGCATAATCCTGGGTGGGTATTTGACTCCTCTTCTTGGCAAAATTAGTAGAGCTCATTTATATTGGTTAGTTCCCTGGCAGGCCTAAAAAAGTATTTACAGCACAGGAACAGTATCTGAAAATTAAGGCAAGGTGGCTGACACAAAGCCATTCTATAGGAATGAAGAATAGGAAGAAAAGGCTGAACTATGCCAAACTATGACACAAGAAGTGGACCGAAAAAATTGTGACAAAAGCCAGAGAATTATTGAAGCAGTGTGGGATCATTTTGATAAAGAATTGCAGTCAAATGTCCAAAGAATGTCCTTCAAGAAGAAACCTGCAGAACTAATCCTGAAGACTATTTCAAGAAATTACAAGAAAGCTTGTATAAGAGAGTTTGGTCAGTGTTGAAGCCAAATATTGACTTTTAAGCTTATTATTATACAAAGTCTGGTTTTGTTTCATGTGCTGTATTTCAGGTAATGTTTGCACCCATTTCCCATTTTCTGTCAAGAGCTGAGGTGATGGATACCAGGTTTGGACTCAAACGCAGACCAGGCAGCAACAGGCAGCATATTACTCACAGAGTGAAAAGACTTTATTAAACACGGGAGACGTGGTTAACAGGTAATCATCAGGAGTGAGCATCAGAGGGGATGGATTTACTGAAAGAGAGGAGAACTGGCTTACTCCACTACATCTGAAGTGACTGATTTGAAGGAGACTTGGGAGATGGAGAGCTGAGATTCCAGGGGGAAGCAGCCAGGTGAGAGTCCAATATGAAGGCCAGCATCTAGGAACCAGGTGAGTTGTAGATATTGAGCCGAAGGCAGGTAGCAGATAATCTGGCTTGGAGTGAAGGCTTGAGCTGGTCCTTACGTCCTTTACGCCGCTGCTCTGCTCTCCACAGTAAATAGAGAAGGGAGACTCTCTCTTCAAATGCTAGATCGACAGCTGCCATCAACATACCGTCTGGCACTACCTCCTCCCACATTTCCGCTTCACGGAAGCAGCAACAATTCGTGTTGGTCACGCGTCGAGGTGCAAATGTGCACGCGACCAGCTAGGGGGCGTCTGGCGCTTTTTGGTCACCTCTATCGCGTTCGGTGTGAACGCACTGTTAAATGTTGGCTTGTAATCGACAATGATGACCTGCAGCGGGAAAAGCAGAACTCTGCCAAGGAGGGATAAAACTGGATTCAGGGGCAGGGATGGAAAAACAATGCCCAAGGCGAAGCGGTCAAAAGTCTGGCTGTACTTCACAG
>VUQG01003135.1:0-13807 GCA_015106755.1 Etia nguti
GGGTCCATTGTCTGGTCGCGATCTTCTGTCATGGTCTGTGTGCAGGTAGGCAGGAAAAGGACCCAAACGCAAACTCAAAACACAGAGGCAAAACTTAAATTCCGAAATGGCAGCTTTATTGCTGGAAACTAGGAGAACTTAACTAAACTTGAGGACACAAAATACACTAAGCAGGCAGAACACACAGACATATCTGAGGGATAACGAGGGGAAAGAGCCACAGGAGGAGAGCACAGCTGGGAGTGATTAGGCAGGACGAGACAGGGGAAGCAAAACTAGAAACACTGACACGAGACACGGACCTTCAAAGTAAAACAGGAAACACACTGACTGAACTCTAGACATGTAAACCTAACAGCGACTGGGGAGAC
This sequence comes from Etia nguti, assembly GCA_015106755.1. Lineage (NCBI taxonomy): Eukaryota > Metazoa > Chordata > Actinopteri > Cichliformes > Cichlidae > Etia > Etia nguti. The sequence continues at coordinate 372 of VUQG01003135.1, forward strand.
AGAACATAGGAACCTGAAACATGATAGAGAAAGGCACAGTAGACACAACATGGAACATAGGCATGTCACCGTGGAAGGGTAAAACTAAACACGATGAACACAGGAACACAAGACCTCTTCAAAATAAAACAGGAAACATAAGACGCAGACATGACAACCTGAACTTGACGACGTAAGACAGACATGAAACACATGAAGGGCAAGGGAGACTTAACAGGGGTGGAAGACAAGGAGAATCTAATAACAAAGAATTATAACAACCTAGGCATGATAAAAAATGAACTTAGAAAACCTGAAGGGCTTAAACATAAACCATAAACTAAAACTCAAAACGCTGGGTCAAAAAGGACCCAGAACCGTGACAGCAGGAGCATAACTGGAATCTCTTCCATACCTTAAAACACCACACCAAGGTGATACCGCCAGAGGCCAAAACCATCCATAAAGCTGACTGAGGTTACTTTGTTCGGTGCTTCTATAATGGCTTCTACTGGTAATTACACATCCTCTGCACAAATCGCATATCTACAAGGCAATAACCAGGTTAACTGTCATTAAGTGCTGGCAGACTTAAAGTCATAATGCTTTCATTGATAGACTTTTGTTTACAGGATACCACAACTCACCCATTTAAGTTACTAGAGGGCAGATACTGGATCCCTACTCTGGCTTTTCACCTCTATTTCACCATTTATCTGATATTTCAAACCTCATAATGTATCCAAAGCTACCTTTACCAGTGTCAAAAAGGTTGTCCGCTCATACATTTTAGCTAGTATGTAGCTGCTTCTATTAACAATACAAAAGCAGGTACGGTTAATACTTGAGAGATGGAAGGGAACATAGTAAGAGAAGTCATAGATACGTGTCTAAGCGTGGCGCTGTATATAGTACTTTGCCAAAAACAATGGTTGTATTAAGGGCACACAGAAGAACAAGTCAAGGAGTAAATGCAGTTGAAGAGAAGGACAAAGAAATATAAATTGTATTTGTAACTAAGCTTTTACTGTAATTTATTTGTTGTGTCTTTCATGTGGCTCGTTGTGCTTTGTGTGGCACGTTTATGTTCTCTTATAACGTCTTCTTCACTACAGATACACAATTAGTTCAGTAGGATTCAGAGTTTAGATCATATAGCTCCTTCCTTCAGTGACTTTAAGTTAGATGATGATGTTTGTGATGTTTTTAATATTATTAGCATGTTCCTTCTCAATCTAATATAGATTGTCAGCATGTGTGATGCCAACAACTTCACAGACGATGACTAAATTTGTGGCAATGTTTCTGTTATTGTTTAAATCCTTAAAATTTATTATTTCACATTAAAGGACTTAAAAGACTGCACAAGATTGAATATATTTCCTATAGTTCTGATAGTTTATCTTTTTTTAATCAAAGGAACGGCACCAGTAGGTTTGTAGTTAACAATTCAATTGTTCTTATTATAAAGTTTTAGTGGCTGCTAACCAGTCAGCCCAGTCAATCTCATGGCTGAATCTCTCATCCTGAGATAAATCTCGTTAGACTGCAGTTGGTAATGGTAGTCATTGTTCTGCTCTGGAGCTTTGCTGTGAACTGGAGGACAACTCTAATCAGAACCTCCAACAGATTGCTGCTCTGCGCCCAACTCACAAACACTGCTGTGCAAAGCAAAAAATGCTAGCTACAGTTCAAGATTATTAAGATGGACTCCATATGCAGAATGAGAGGCTCATCAGAGAGAGCTGATTATCTTTCTCTGTTATTTTTTTCACACAAAAGACTTTTTAATTAAGTATATTTGGAGAGGGGCACTTTAGAAAACTAGTACTAACTAGGACTTACTCCCATGAGTAAAAATCAAATCTATGGGAAAACACTACAATATATATACATTTCCTTTACGTTCCTGTAATTCTTGGATTTTCATTTATAGTTTTTGGACGATTTGTATTTACAGTCATTGCGTTGGTATTCTCAGACCATAAAGTCTCGATTATATATTCATTTGAGGACACAAGCACGAATTGTGATTCCTGTTATACTTTCTTTGAAGTCCGCTACTTGGGTTATGAGAATAGTTGATGCAACATAAATCCTCAGGCTTGCTGACCCTCTATCCAGATAAGATTGATGCAACTCTCCGTTATATGTTCCTAAGGCAAGAAAGAAAAGACGTCATGTCAGGCTCAGATTAACAAACTAATCCTAGAAGTCATCATAACTTTTGAGGTCATGTTAAAATAAAGAGACTTGCTCAACCACAAAATCCTTTACGCAACTGAACTTTCATGCCACACGCCCATCAGAACAACATTTCTATTTACTTTGTGTGTGTTAAGCCTTAATCTGTTTTTTAAAATAATATCCTTACACGTGTTTGTCCATGTGCTTTTATATTTCTGTGCAACCCCAGTACAGTACACATACAGTCCACTGGCTATAATTTATCTTCTTACAAAACAGTTGTGGGGTAAGAGTTTTAGAAAGAAAGACCTTGTTAAACTGATTTTACTGGTAAGCTTTTCAAGCATGAGGTAACACGATATTCCACTTTGGAAGAGTTGGTACCACTAAATCAAGACTCCTTTCTTTTCTAAAAGAAAATGAAGTAATCTCCCTGCAGAACGACTTTTTAATACAATTTATGATCGCCACTTTACTTCTTTGTACCCTCACCACTGATGTTTTTTCTTTCACATCTGCCAGTCTCTCCAACATCCAATCCAAAAAACAAATGTGAATAATTTGCCACAAAAAACTTTTGTCTTCTACAGCTTACACAATTTATCGATATGACTGCTCAATTGTTTGCACTTTTACACAGCCATTGTAGTTGGTTCTGTTTTTAGCAGTTTCTGTTTACCAATCCTCATAATGCTGGTATGAAGTGTAAATATATTAATACCAGCATTTTGGGTAGCCTTCACCAACTAGCTGTCCTGCTTTCTTTGACATGTAAGTACTTAAACTGGAGAGGCATTTATTCTGAGGGAAACGCAGCACAGCCTTTGGTAGCAGTAAGAACAGCGGAGCTCTGTAATTTGCATATTAGATTTCAATACAAGCAATCTTTACCCTACAATATACTATAAAATTTGCCATTAGAAAGTTTCAAAACTTCACAAATAATAATGATCAAATATCAAAGATGCTTGAAATTTGGATGATCTCCCCTTCATGGTTGTTTCCTTGTGTGTCTGGACTACTTCTAGTGCAGTTGCTATTTGTAAATTTTCTGATATGACTATCATTTCAAGGGTCATCATGATAATCATTGATGAGAGCAATCCTCTACAATCAAGTGACCAAACAGTAGTTTTCAGTGGGAGAAATGGCAGTGCAAATCCCCCTAAGGTCATGCGTCAGATAACAAGCTTTCTGCAAAGAGTGTTGTTTCCATTGTTGTGCTTCTTATGATCCTATTCTTGACAACTAACAGTGCTATACTTCTTTGTACAATACAATACAGCCAGCCATAGCAAGGGGGAGAGAGAGCGCGAGAAAGAGAGCGCGAGAGAGAGAGAGCATATGTTCTTTTTGAGGTAAATTATGATTCATAGCAACTACTATTTTGAGGTTTATTTTTCATTAATTTCATTGCTGACATTTGGGAAAATAGTGACATCAGTCCAATAAAGTTTGATGGAGCAGAAGTCATAGCAACAAACCAAAAGCAAAGCAGAATGTTTTGCACAAGCCTGCTCAGGTTTCTTGAGGTTGTTGTTATGAATAAAATAGATCAAACTGGGAAAAGACATTTCATACCTCATCTAACTTTTTTAAGCCATGTGACTGTTCTCCAGATTTTCAAAATAAGGTTCAATTTATAATAATGCAATGGAACTTTCTTATGTCATCAAGTCACCATAGTCGTTCTTCTACAGTATTTTCTAGACTCCTTGCACCTTGCTATGAGAGAATACACAGCACTATCATGTTTGGGTTTTGCCATGCACTTTAAGTTTAGAGGAGTGAGTCTTTGTTTACAGCAAATTGTGGATGAACGGTGGCAGGCGTCAGCTCACCAGCTATTTAAACATCTTACCTTTCAGACTTGTTCTCTGCAATTCCCCTCTTTATTCTTGCTGCCCACTTCTTATCACAGGGGAGGACTTAAGTTTATGTGGGCCTCTCATTCTGTCTCACAGTGAGAGATGGCTGCAGTGTATTGTGGGTAACAGAATCCAGCTGTGTTGTAGACTCTGTGTTTGTGTGTGTCTCCTGGCGTGAACATGTGCAGGAATGTGTGCATGCCTGTGTGAATACATTCAGAGCCCTGCGCGTTGCTGCTCTGCAGGTTGGGTGTGTGCCGAACTCTTTGATTTTCATCTTCTGATGAGCACGTTCCCCTTTCAACACACAGCCTCCATGGCTAAGGATATGCTGCGTGCCATTAAGTCCTACTGTGACAACAGAATTTAATTATACATGTACGAAAGAATAAAGAGAACTGGTTTTGCAACAAGTTCTGTGACTGCAGTGTAATGTAGGATTACTTGTGTGCACTGTGTATGTCCACTTTTTCGAAGGGCTGTGCTTGGCATATTCTTGGCTTTATGATGCTGGCAACCGGTTAATATCAGACAGCAGAAGAAACAGAGGAACTTAAAGTGCTTATGTTGAGATTGAGCTTTAAGCTTTCCTTATTTCCCCTCCTACTTATCCTGTCATTCCTTTGAAATTTCAAAATAGATGAGGTGTTTGTGAAGCAGAAAGTTAAGAACAAATGTGCTTTCCTGTAAGCTCTTTGAAAATATTATGTTTAAGGCATTTCATTTGGCCTGCCACAGTGGTGTTTAACACTTATCTAAAAGCCTTGCCAACTTATTTTCCTTTTACTTGACAGAAATTAATGATGGTCAAGATTAAACAAAGATGTAGAAAGTAAAGCATGCACAAGTTTTACTAATTTACATTGCTGCTGTCTGACGTCAGGTAATTTTTATAGGTCTTGGAAAAATATTTCTGGTCAAAAAGGTCAAAAGACATAATGAGAGGAGGTTTTAATAGATGTTTTAATAGATGACTGTGAAAATTATTTACACCAATTGATATTGATATTAAACATACAGCTACAGTACTGTAGCTACAGTTTGGGACAACATTATTAAAAGATATTTGAAAGTTATTTAGTAAACAGGCACAAAGAGACCGTGTATTTCATATTGTAGTTTTTCTTTTTGTGTAACATGAAAAATGGAAACAGCTCATGAAATGCTTATACAAGCTAAAATTCAGAGAATTGTAAACTAGTCACTAAGAACATGAAAATGTTACTATTACTGCTGATAAGTCATGTATGCCTTTGGATTATATGTTGGATCAGCACATGGACAGTTGTCTGTCCAAAACAGTCACAACAGGAACACAGCTAGGTCTAGTGTAGCAACATTTACATATGTACAGCATCTAAGGTCAACCTTGCATGTATCATGGTTCTTTCCATTCCTGTTGGGATGTCTGAATAAGGGCATGAGTAACTTAAAGCAGCTTGTTAGGCTCAGTTCCAACATCATATTTTTGATCCTAAAAGTAGAACATTCACAGAGGCTGTAAACATGCATGTCCTGACAGTGGTTAGTTGGCAAGAGCATGGCCTCGAGATTACCTACACACTTGGATTTGCAAACATATTCTATAAAAGATTATAAAGGCTAGCTTAAAGAGTGTATTACTCTAACCATTCATATTCCAGTCATTCCTCTCCTTTCATCACACTATTCACTTAGCAAGTGTGTCAGAGGTAGCACCCTAAAGAACTGAAAGGCAGCTATAATGTTCTGTAAACAACTATTGACTTCACACAAAGAAAGCTCCAGACTCTGGAGTCCAGTGTCTTTAAATGAAGACATCCTCCTGAACAAAAGCCCGTCATAGCAGGAATAGTTCAGTGGAGCACGCTGTCAGCTTGTAGAACTTTTCATTGTATGCATTAGGGTGTGCATTGTGGTTTGTGTCTGTAGCTTTTGTTTGTTGTTTTTTTTGTTTTTTTCCCCACTAGTACTGGTTTGGTGGCTAAAGCAAAGTGAAACAAAGTTAGCCCTGCAGCGGACTGATGACCTCTCTGGTGAAGCAGAAAAAACTGATGGATATATTGCTTTGTAGGATAAACAGCCACAAATATTACTCACACCAGTATCCTTGGGTCTGAAAACATGTCTTTACATTACTCTTTAGGTTTTTCAGCTAAAAGGTACCAGTTAAAATTACTAGTATATGCAGACTTGCAGGTTTGTAAAGCAGTTTTATTTAATTTCAGTGTTTATTTCTTATTGGACATAAAGTGTAACAGTTTTGTTCTCTTTGACAAAAACTAGTGAAGTAACCAGTTTCCCACATAGATACATTATGGCATCAAGTGACAAAAATCAGAGATAAGATTCTAATTCCCAGACATTACACTGTGGTTTACAACAAGTTTAAGCACAGAGAGAAGTTTGTTATATGAACTCAGAATGAGTGTACCCCACCTCAGTTTTGACCCTGTTGTCACTCACATGTTTGCTGTCAGTGTGCTGTGGTCTGTATAAAACAGCATTAAAAACATGCTAACTGGTCCTGGAAGATCAGTTAAATAAAAATGTGTCTTTAGGTTAACAGAGAATCGTGAGAGCAGCAGGTCAAAGCATCGTCCTTATTGGTTCACCTAAAAAATAAAAAAAAACTTGTGTTGTGCTCAAAACACTTGTCAGCACCACTTTTTTCCATTCTTGTCACTACATAAAGAATTTCCCAGAATATTGCAAATTCCTGCCTTGCTCATGTTATGAGGTGAAGGGAATGAATGGAGGAGACATAGGGCAGGGAGGGAACAGAGGTATGGCCCTATGTGTGCACGCCTGACTTTAATAAAACATCTTAGGTTTCTCCTTGACGTCCTCCTCAGGAGTCCTGGAAAGGGCAATAGTGCGAGAGTTTAACAAATAGAAATCAGGCCAAGGGAGTGGAGGGGAGAGAGAGGGAGATGAAAGACAAAGAGCTGATGTAATGTTAAGGATGGAGACTGAAATGCACAGTGATAAATGGTGTACCATAATAGGAACATTTAAACATGTGATTATAAAAAAAACAACAACATATTTGTAAGTTAAAACAATTTTACATCAGTCATTATTCCACAGCAGAACAGTTTGTTACTGTTTCTGTGCTCAATCCAGGCACATTATTAAAACTTCTTTAGTGACTACACAGCAGTTCTGCATTTAAGTGTGTATAAATCTGTTTAAGTTTTTTTTTTTGGTTTACTTTCTTTTTGGGTGAGCTGCATACACGGGGACTTATTTTTCATTCTTCCTATAGGACGTGTGACTATAAACGATAAAAGTAGGGAAAGTATAGAAGCTTGATGCACACTTAAGATCACAATTATCTCTTTGTAGAGCAGTGTTTGTACACTACTTTGTAAAATATTGTGCTGTACTGTGGTGGTGATTGAGAGGGAAGCAGGGTGAGATTTAAGACTTATGCACTATTAGACTATTAGACTTATGCTTATGCACGAACACACACAAATTCACTGGAAAATTAGTTGGAAATTTTCAATGCATTGCTCGAATTTTCCACAGTTTTCTACTGTCCTGTGTTTTTTTGTCACTATAAAACAATAGTGTAATGTGTCTGTCAGCAGACCATATTCGCCTCAGATATGTTTGTATATGGGAGACTTGCGGCTGTGCATGTCATGTTTCACTGCAGCAGAATGGGTTTCGCGGGCTAAAACGATGCCATAAACACTAAGAAGTGGCTGAATTGACTTCTTATCTACCCAAAAATAGTCACCCTGGGTGGGCTGTGTTAACCTCTCACTTAACCTATGGGCCTTTATCCCTGGGGAGGAAGATCATTACAGATATGAAAAAGCAAAGCCACTATAATGAGGCTCTAGGTCTTATATTTTGTATACATATTTGTGTTTATGAAAATAAAGTTTTGTTTTTAGCATAAGTATGTGTGTATCCCCCTCATTGTACCTTTCTATATTTCTGTGTTCTTTGATACTTGAATTTCTTCCTTTGGACATGTTTTAATGAACTGTTGCATTTGTTGTTAAACAAAAAGAATTAGAGTTTGAGTACTAGGTTGAGATAATTCTAAAATAACATTCATTTATTTCATAGAGTAGTAAATATATATTTATATTACCTGTAGAGCTATTTATGATTTAACATGCTTCATGTTTCAATTTGTCTTTTAAACATGACCACCTTAGCAAGCAACTACCGATCGACACTAACCATTTTCTATCCCACTTATGTCTTTCAGATTTGCAAGCCTTCCATCGCCATGATACAATACTTCTTGCTCTTTGTTCTGTCTTCTGGGCTGGTGTTATCATCTGACTGCCCAGCAAGCTGTAACTGCCCGATGCAGGGGTCGATATTCTGCATTAATCTTCCTGCCCCCATTGTGCCCCGTATCCCAACAACCACACAAAATCTCTACATCTTCCATAATGCCATCATTACTTTAACTCAAGAAGACTTCAAAGGTCTAGTGGAGTTGCAGCTTTTAGATCTGAGCCAGAATGAGCTTACAGAGATTCCGGACGGTGTATTTGAGATGTTGTCAAACCTGAAGAACTTAGACTTATCCACTAACCAGATTAGCCATATATCCAAAGGCAGTTTTTCTGGCTTGGTACAACTGGAGAGGCTGTATCTCCATTCAAATCGCATTCAGAGCATTCATTTGGAAGCTTTTAAAGGTTTAGAAAAGTTGCTAGAACTAAAGCTGCAAGGGAATCAGCTAACCTCACTCCCATCACTTCAGTTCCCCAGTCTTCTCCTTTTAGACCTCAGCAACAACAATATCCCAACTTTGAATCCTTCAGACCTACAGACTCCCCACCTGGAGACACTTAAGGTGGCCTCTCTAAAACTTACTACCGTACATGAGGATCTCATAGCCTCCCTGAAGAATCTTCATGAGCTAGACATTTCATCAAACCAGTTAGATGAGGTGCCCAGGGCCCTAAAACATGATTTCCTAAAAGGGCTGACCAAGCTGAGCCTGGCTGGCAACCCATTGGGTGAGCTGAGGGTGGAGGACTTTGATAAATTATCTGGGCTTCAAGAACTGGATCTCAGTAGTCTAAATCTCCAGGGATTCCCACCACATTTTTTTCACACATTCCCCAAGTTGAAAACCCTGACAGCAGCTAAGAATCCATTTGACTGTTTGTGCCCATTAGCCTGGTTCCCTGTCTGGCTAAAAGAGAAGAAAGTGACTCTTGAGAGACATGAAGAGACCAGGTGCCACTTTCCTCTAGTTAATGCTGGGAAGATGCTTTCAGAACTGGATCACAAAGATTTTGGATGTCCGTCAACCACAACATTGCAAATGGGCTCTCCCATTGGGAGCACTCCTGTTCCACAGTTGCCATACACATCTCCAAGAACAACCCATACCAATGCTATTCCTCCTCCACCACCACCTAGTGAAGAAACTATCTCTCCAAAAACAGAACCTCCAGTCTTCCCAAGCTCCACCAGTGGGCAATACGAGCACTTTTGCCCACCAAACATCTGCCTTAATGGTGGCACTTGTTATTTTGACCCAGTGGGAGAACTCGGCTGTTTGTGTCTGTCAGGAACATCTGGCCTCTACTGTGAAAATGTGGATGATTTCCCTCAACTACCAGCAACTGAAGATTCTATAGTTACCCCCGAGATGCCTGATAAACTTGATGCCATCAGTTCACGTCAGGTGACCTCCACATCCATCCTTCTTGACTTGCACCGGTTTATCAAGACACAGCCGCATATTCGTGGCATCAAGTTGACCTACCGTAACCTCTCAGGGCCTGATCGTCGACCCATTATACTGAATGTTCCACCTAACTATCCTGAATACACTTTACGTGGTTTGAGACCCAACTGTACCTATTCGGTCTGTGCTAGTCCTTTGGGAGAGAAAATCAGCTCTCGGGCCAACAACTCTGCTGAAATGGGGTCATGTACAGAGGCTCGCACTGAAGGGATTCCAGTGACATCCTCAGAGCCCTGGGTGGAGACACAGACATCTATGACATATACTCTCATACCTGCTTTAGCTGCTCTGGCACTGGTGCTGGGATTGGCCGTGGTGGCTGGGACAATCATCTGTCTGAGGAAGAGGAGGCAGGCCAATTCTGGATTGGAGCTGGAGCTGGGCCCCACTGATCCTGATCCCATGGAACTGGAGGGGAAAACTTGTCTGGAGAATGGAGGAAACGGTACAACACCCCTCAAACAGCCGGAGATCGATCATTGTTTCACTCCTCAGCCACTTCCATACATGCAACAAAACGGGGGGTTGGACTATGTAGCACTCTTAGTGCAAGGACACTGCCCTTCAAATAATAATGTTACATCATTAAAACCATCTTATTTCTAACTGTTGGGAAGATTTTGTTAAGACTGCCAATCCATAGTTCCTAATCCTGCTATGGCTCACTTAGTGATTGAAATCAAATTTTCAGTCCAAACATCCAAAATTCAAAAAGTGGCACTTACTGTCCTTTCAAGGTCAAAAGGTGGCACAACAAAGTGGATGATTTATTTTGGTGTCACTGAATGGTAAGATTACGATGACATCATATTGGAAATTTGCAAAATCACCGTGGGACAATGAATAGGAAGTGTTTTTAAAGTCATCAAGCAGGATTGGATGGTGGTGAATCCTAACTGATTAAATTAAGTGCAATTTACTAGAAAGGTCTTAGCGAACTGAAAACGGAAGTGCCTTTTGCATTGACGCAACTGTAACTGACAGTTCTTTTTTAAAATGTCTTTGTTTATAAAACAGAAATAATGTGACTGAGTTGTAATCCTGTTGCTGGATTTAGAAGGTATGGTATGGGGAAAGTGCCTGAGTGTTTGAGCTACAGAACTGGATCACATGTCATTGGTGTATATGAAAAAACCTGGACCACACGTCCCAGTACAAACTGGAGTTTCAACCAACTCTGACCGCACCATAAGGATTATAAAAAGATCTTGCACTGAAAAAAACATTCAGATTTTCCTTTCAAATGTTCCACTTATAGACTGTCACAAGGTTAATGCTCAAAAGGAAATGGAATTAATAAAAATATTTTGAAAATTAGCAATAAGCTGAAGACCATATGAGCTGTGTGAACTCTATATTATGTTGTGGACAGTATCTGAAACAAAAACATGCAAGTGTCTTGTGCAGATTTGGATTTTTCTGACCCATCAACCATAATTCTGCCACATCTCACAGCATTTGGTTTTTGTGGGAAATATATTTGCTGTGAAAGGTAATTGGGAATGGACTTTGCCTGCATCGTTCTGTGCCGTCAGAGGCAGATTGTTAGTGTTTAGTTGATATTATGGTACTCCATTTTTGTCACGTCTTTTTGTATTTTTAGCATGTCTTTAATTTTTTTTTTTTGCAGTATTGCTAACATGAGTTTAAACAGTAATTGTCCCTGCCTGAAAAACTCATGCATAAATGGTGGATTTGACTGTCCTGAGTGGAGAAGTAAATGGAGAAGTAAATAAAGCTGAAGTTCTCCAAAGATGAGATCCAAAAGCAGCGAGGAATAGTTTAAATATCTACTAAAGTTGATTCATAAAACTACTTTAATTAAAACTCTGCCGTCTTTACATAAAATACAGACTGCTTTTTGTTTTTTACAACATTCAAAGTAAATGTAAAAATTCAATGTCAAATACTTTAGTCTCTCTGCCAGGTCTGCCGCCACTCCACAAAGACATAGTTAAACGAGGCTCAGACTGTTTTTGAACAGCAAAGATCCCTAAACTGTTCAAAGGCCTTTAGCCTCAGAGCCCACTCCTATAAAGCAGCACACACGTGCCAAGAAAGGAAGTTCAAAGATTTAGAGTTTTAGACACTAGTTTTCTCTTGGGGCTGCTGACTGTATCGTCCCAGAGATATCGTCTAGACAGTGGCCCCTTTAGCTTTTTGTTTGCTCTTACCCTCTTACTTGTCTGCCCCTTGACTTTAATCATCATCATCATGTGTTTTTGGTCAGTGACGATTATTGGTTTGTGTAGTTTTGCTTGTTTACTGCCAACCAGACTGTGAAATGTAAATGCTAAAAGCAATGAAATGTATCTGTTTTGTCTCTTTTTTTCTCCTGTCTGGGTCTAGGGGTTAAATATTTTTTTGCAGTTTTTTATATTTTCTTCCTTTAAAAAAAAAGGATTCATACTCTATCACTGAGTATAATAGGTTTACAGAGAAATGCCTGAGCAACGTTGCTCCAGAGCCTTACCGACATCTTTTAGTGTCATATTACATGCTGATGTGGATTTCGAGAACAATAGAGCCTTTATTTTGTCTCACAACATATGGCATTGCATCAAATTACAAACTAAAAATGAAGCACCATGCAATCAATTTTTGTCAGGGTTTTGACAAAAAAAAGGCCTTATTCGAATCTTAGTTATCTAACAGCAGTAACTTAGATGAGTTTGATTGTTCAGATGTTTGTGTATGTGTGTGTGTTTTCACGTCTGTTTTTGTGTCCCCTTTTTTATGCTTCCAACCCCATATTGTCCTTGTATAATACTCCCGAACTGTCCAGAATCAAGCCACCATTTTCTGTTTTCACTGTTTTATTTTGTCAATTCTCCAGTCTAAACAAAGCCACAGATGTTCATGTTTTCCCCTTATCCCAACATATCAACTGAAACACTCGCTGTGTTGCTTTGGACAGTCTTAGGAGAAGGAAATGTTTGAAATATTTTCAACATGCTCGTTACACTACTTTCCCTGTTTATTTAGGGAAGCTTGTATTTTTGTCATTGTTGTATGTTTTTCTTTCTGTCTGTCAATAGCATTTCTGTGTACATTTTTTTTTTTTTGCCATAAAAGCAATGCTGAGAAAACGAACAGTATTAAAATGCTCTGATGATAACACGACTGTGGTTTTCTGTTTGATCAAGAGGTGTTGGCTGAAGCCTGAAGATTTTATATGATCTTTCACTGCAGCGTATCCTGCCAGTGTGGTTTAGAAGAATTCAAGCTCATTTTGAGACTGTATGTTAGTTTTAAATGTACGTGAGTGTCGTCATAGAAATATGGTAAACAACTGAGAAAAGGAATCCATTAACAACAGGGGCTGATTACACGCAGCCTGTAACTCCTTATTACCTCATTACACACATGCATACACATGCGCACACTTAAGCTAACCTAAACCACAACATGATTACTTTGTGACGTTGTGTTGGTTTGTGGATGGAGGTCATTTTAAGTATTTTTCCCCTAATAGCGAAAAACAGATGCCAGTGGATATTAGAGCAGACATTCAAGTGTTATCAGCTAACACTAGCAGGCTTTGTTAGCAAACCTCAGCTATACTATATATGGGTGTCTCACACATGCTCCACAGAGGCTAATTTGCGGTACCACACAAGTAAATTACCATTTTGTTCACCAAATCTCGAGCACTTGAACATGCTACAGAAAGCACAAAATGACAA
>VUQG01003136.1:0-39202 GCA_015106755.1 Etia nguti
GACTATGGATTTTAAATAGGTTGTGATACCATGTTGTATTAAATTAAACTACTAGTTTTGAAATTGAAGCAGCAGAAAATTACCAAGTTGACCCTACTTAATCTAACTTAACTCTTCCCATTTACATTTTATTCTAGGTTGAACGAGATAGAGCTCCATGTAATTATTGATGACCAAATCGAGAAGTTGGTTCTTCCATCAGGGATCCCACCAACAGTAGAGGAGCTGCAAAGTGTTGTGAAGGATACCTTTGGGATTTCAAACGACTTTAGTCTTCAGTTTCTGACCCAGAATTTCAGGACTACTTCACTATTCACAGAAGTGACCAGATAAAAGACAAAGACGCTGTGAAGGTTGTTGGCATCACCCTACCAGTTTCGGCAGCCCCTCTGGTCAGCTGTCACCTGACTATGACTCATCATATGCTGAGTCAGTTGTATCAAATGCAGACTCTGCTGCAACCACATCTTCTCAGGACACCATTATTCTCAAACAACAGGAGACCACAGAACATTGTGAGCCCTGGCCAAAGCTGTTCCCCATTCCACAGTCTGCATACGAAACTGAAATGTAACTGGAAAGAGCCACTGAGGAGTATAAAAAAAAATTGGAAATCTTCTGCCCACCTCCAAAGTAAAGACTGACATTCTCGAAAAGTTGGCTGAAACTGTATTTACATTTATTGCCTATTCTTCCTATTACTTTGGGGGAAGCATTAGTGAAGAATTTCAGTGCATACAACGTAAATTAAGCAGAAAAATGTTATACGTATTATAAATGTTTTATACGTTTTATATTCCACAATAAAAACGATTACTATTTGAATGTTTTCTTTGTGAAATTGATTCATTTTACTCAGAAAAGAAGTTAAATTATTTTATTTTCTCTTATCATTCATTCATTATTTATAAAGTCTAATTGGAAAATTATTGAATCCAATTTGAGTTTTACTTAAAAACTAAACATTTTTATTTCTTTGTAATGGATATTTTAGTAATTTTTTACTAAACCTTTGCCAGATTGTTAGTAAATTCAAATTAATTTTTCTCAGAGATTTATTTCAAATGACTTAATTTTTTGTTACAATTGAGCAATTTTAACCTTCAATTTGAGATTTTGTCCCTAAATCCAACACATATTTACAATTGAATTTTATTAATATCTACTTTTGTTTTTTGTTGAAATTTAATTAAAATTTTATATAAATTTTACATAAATCGCTTGAAATTAAAATCTACTTAAGTAAATTAAGTGTCACTTTGTTGCCATAGGTTTTTTAAGTAACCTGATCACTGACATTTCCCTGACACTGATTCGTGTCATCGAATGACCTCTGCATCTGCTCTCTGCTGCAGCAACAAAGTCTTATTATTGATGAAAAACCAGCCTGTGTGAGAGACTGCAACATCATGACATCAAAAACACTGGACATAAAAACTGTTTTCATTCTATCCCCTCAGTAGAAAAGTTAGGGAAATAAATTCAGAAAATAATACTAAAATGCGCTATTATTATCAATATAATTATTTTTAAGGGTGCTCTGTTGAAATTTGGGGGTGCTCGAGCTGTAAACTCCCCTATGCTGCTTCTAGAAGTGAAGCATTTGTCTTGTGCTTCCAATGAATGAAGCTCATATTCTATACACAGTATTGCAGCAACGTCTGAGCCGCCGTGTGGGCACAAGTTAGAGGAAGCGGGACACCGTACCATGCACGTAATACATCAGGAGCTCACACGAAAGCCGCAGCCTCCTGCTATTTAGTGCGCCTTTACGCGGAACTGTCGGCGGCAAACAGAAGCAGCAGAGTTCAGCATGGGTCTCCGGTGCTCCCAAACCGTACCGGCGGTTGTGCTAATCGCCGTGGCAGTTGTGGGGATTGTGTTGGTGGTCCTTCCAGCTAAAGACATGGCGCTGCCTCCAGAAAACATGGTAAATATTATTATAGACGCTATTCAACATATATATATGTATATGTATATAAAAACAGGTTATTGGTCAGTGAATCGATATGAAATCATTATCATTAATTTTATAAGCTATTTCAGTTCTCATGTATTAGTATCTTTTGTTCAAAATATCAGATTCGGTTAAGATTATAAGCCTTGAAGTTAAAATAAATACAACATCTCACCAGACATACACATTTATTTCACTTGAGATACATTTTCATACAGGTGCAGTCTAGATCAGGATTTTGGTAATGTGCGCACTAGAAATGCACATTAGAAGTTCATCAAAATTTAAATTTAAATTTGGGTACACAGCTAAGCCAGACTTTAATATTAGTTTGAAAAATTGTCAGATTTTCATTTTAGAAGGCTCTGCACAAAGGTGTGACTGCAAGTGCAAGGAAATCTAAACATCCACAGTTCATCCCATACTATGTTTTCTGCCCACATATTATATACCAGTCCAAGTAAGGAAATACAGAAGATCTTTCTTTTAATACTTTATGTAAATGATACTACAAAGTTTACAGTATGGGTAGAAATTTAGGATCCTAAAAGCCTGTCTCTGCTTTTGATACCTTTCAAAAATTGACTTTAGCTTGTATCAGCTGTAGTTGTCAACTGTAGTTCTTAGAGCAACAACTTTGTATGATAGGCCAAACTAGGCCAAAAGGCATTGAAACTGACAGACGTTTGTGGGATGTGTGTTGGTATACTGACAGGGAGAGAGTCTTTGCACAGTGAAAAATGAGCTGCCTCATTTAAAGCTGCTCAGTGCTTGTCTACATCTGAGCTACATGCTCGTAATTTAACATCCAGCTCTGAATGCATTTCCTGACGAAGGTTTGCAAGAGGAAGTGACACAGAATGCCATGAACGAGTCAAGACAAAGCGCGTGACACAAAAGAAGTGGTTTGTTTTATTTGATAGTTATTCTGTGCTCATTGCCCATGGGATTTTCATTTTGTTAATCTCACAGACAATATGAAATCTTTTAAAGGGCACACAAAATAGGTATTCTGAAGTAAGTCCACCAGTCCACTGTGTAAATGAGAAATGGACTGGTTCTTATAGCGCTTTTCTACTCTGAGCATTCAAAGCACTTTACACAACTTGTCTCATTCACCTATTCACACAAGCACTTTTTTCTATGCACTAAGTGCTTTCTGTCTAACATTCATTCATTCATAAGCATCCATACTCTGATGGATGCATAAGAGAGCAACGTGGGGTTAGTATCTTGCCCAAGGATATTTGGCATGCAGACTGGAGCAGATCGTGACCTGCTCTACCACCTGAGCTACACCCACCCCGCAATTCATGCAGGGTGGGTGCAGCAATTCATGCTCTGAATTCAGCAATTCATGCTTTGCCTCTCCAAAGTGGGAAATGGACATGCATGCAGAAGTTGCAGTACCAGCAGGAGGAGACAATACAGACATTAGGCTACTAATTCTCAAGCTACTACACAAATGAAAAATGAGATGCCTCAAGGACAAGTGCTCTTCATGAGACAACAATGCACCCTTTTCAATTACAAATCACCACAATTTTAAATCACATGCAATAAGTCATATTTATGTTGTTACCTAAAATATCTATAAAAAAAATAATGCATGTAACATTAAAATCTATTCATTCATTTTGTACTTGTACTGTAATTTTTGTGTTCTTTTTTCCTTTCTGTTTATATTTTTCTTTTTTTCTTCTATTTTCTTTTTTGCGTTAATTGATTTGTTAACATATTTTGAAAAAAACCTTTTTTTTCTTGATTGTGTAATCCAATCACTGCACCACAGTTATTGATCAATACCAAACTAAAGTTGGGGGATTCTGATATGATTTGGTCCACTTGTCTTCAGGGAAGAGTGTCTGTAGTTCAATACAAATTTATTCTGGGTGGTCACGTTTATTCTTTGATGAAATATTTTTATCCTGATGGGATTGGCCTATTTTAGATGATAAATCCTCCATTCACAGGGCACAAGGTCTTACTGAGTGATTTGATGAAGATGAAAATAATGTGAATTATATGCTATTACCTTCACAGTCACCAGATCTCAACCTGGCTTAACACATATTAGAGATTTAGGATGTTTGCATTATGCAGTTTTCTGCGTTATATGTTCTATCCCATCAGAAGCTGTTATTGACAAACATCATGGTCTAAAACTTTAGAACATTATACATATATTTTTTTCCCCCATCAGTGATTCATGTGTATTTTGGAAGGGCAGATGGATGATTGTTAAGTCATTAGAGGGTCACAGCGATAGCTTCCAAAACCTGAAGTCCTAAGTTAGGAGGCTTACCTCTGCCTGTGGTCACCTACTATACTTTATATCTGTCTCTTTCAGTATGGAATCGTTCTGGATGCAGGCTCATCCCACACCTCCATGTATATCTACAAATGGCCTGCTGACAAGCAAAACAATACCGGCATTGTTACCCAGCACAATGAGTGTCATGTAGAAGGTTAGTCCATTTGCATTGTTCAAGACAAAGTTGATCCAATGAAAACTCAATCATTACTTTAACTTATGGTTTGAGTGGTAGATGTGGTCAACAGCTTACACTCAGGATGAACTTTAACTTTTAGTTCCTAGAGTTTCTAAAAGTATAATGGGAGGCAGAGCCTTCAGTTATCAGGGTTCTCTCATACATAACGTACAGTTACATTTTAACCTTGGTTCTCTGAGTGAGAGGCTATCTCTTCACTCCGTTACATATTCCATATGTATGGGGTAACTCTTTAGGACACCCCGCGAGGAGACAGCGCAACCGAAAACCCAGAGTCAAAGTGTACCAAATGAACTATTTACAAATGTACATATATACACGCCAACCCGGTCAAGGCCCCGCCAGACGCAAAGGCCAAGCCAGGGGGCGAAGGCATCAGTCTATCAGACACAAGACTGACCTGAGCGAGTCCTGCAAGACGCAAGGACCGCAACTGAGCAGCGGCTCATGGTAAGCCTGCAAGTCGCTAGGCTGACTGAAGAATAACAGCTACTGCTGATGGTCACCCAGCACCCAAAAGACAGGCTGGCTGCCACGTTCAAGCGATAAAACTGCTTATAGGTGGTAGCTGAAGACCATGTTGCCGCTGCACATGGCCCAAGAGTTGGGCACCCCACGGGTCGAGTGGGCCCGCACACCCGAGGGAAGGGAGCTCCTGCCGAGGCATAAGCCTGCCGGATTGCATTTACCACCCAGCGGGACAGCCAGGACTTGGACAGGGGCCTGCCCAGGATCCTGGGATGGAACGAAATGAACAGTTGGTGCGTTGTCCAAATCGGCAGGGTACATGTGACGTAGAGCGCCAGAGCTCGGACGGGGCACAGGGCCACCAAACCCTGAGCCGCGTCTCGGTCCAATGGGCTTTTGGCAAGAAGGCAGGGTTGGGCAGGAAGACCACCTCCTTCCCATCCAGCAATCACCTGCAACAGTCGCGGTGGACCTATAGTGCCTGGAATTAAGTAACTCTTCTGGCAGATGTTATGGCCAGAAGGAAGGAGGTTTTAAGTGATAGCTACTTGAACTCAGTGTTCACCAGAGGCTGAAAGGGAGAGCACTCAAAACGAGGGGGCGGGGCCACCCACAAACCTGGAAAACACTCTGCTACTACCAGGTAAGCAGGCTACGAGCTGCCATCTTTTTCCCTTTTCATTTATTATTTAACACACGCTTATGCTGAGGTGTGTGGAGTGCTTAGAACAGTGGTGTCCAAACCCAGGCCTCGAGGGCCAGTGTCCTGCAGGTTTTAGATTTGTCCTTGATCCATCACAGCTGATTTGAATGGCTAAATTACCTCCTCAACATGTCTTGAAGTTCTCCAGAGGCCTGGTAATGAACTAATCATTTGATTCAGGTGTGTAGACCCAGGGTGAGATCTAAACCCTGCAGGACACCGGCCTTCGAGGCCTGGAGTTGGCCAAGCCTAGCTTAGAACATTAGGCAAAAAGAGCAACTCAGGAGTGACACTCGTGTATGGCCACAGAAGCTTGGCTACTGAGCGATCGAGTGGGGCCACGCTGGACGTGTAAACCCACAAACCGCAGGCAGTACACCAGGGGAACACAGCCTACAATAGCCACTCGAGCATAGCAGCTTCTTATTGCCTTTTGTCTTTCTTTGTGTTTGGTAGGAGCTAGGGGATAGGCAGCGTCCAGGGAGGCTGCCAAGACAGGCTTCCACAAGCAGACACCACTGCCACTGCCGCACACACACTCTCACACTGTACCACACATAGGTACCACACAGTCTATCACACACGCACATACACCAGTGGAGATCAAGCGATCACCAGTTTCACGTCTGCACAGCTGTTTTATAGGTAAGGTGTGGGCCAGGTTAGCCAGAGTGTCGCCACATCCAAGGGGGGGTCATACCCCGTACATATGGAATATGTAATGGAGTGGAGAGATAGTCTCGATATAATAGAGAACCGCGCTTTAGGTGTTCAGAGTAGAAAGAAGCAGTACATTTACCAATGTTTAATTACAGATCACAAATATTTCTCAAATCATTGCTAAGCAATGCCAAAACTATTTATAGAAATGTTGCTGGTTTTAAGTGGAAAATGTTTGCAAGCCTCTTGAACTGACCATTTGACACCAGAAGGTTCCACTGGTGAGGACACTCTCACTTTCACTTCCACAATTTCACCCTATAGAAAAATATCCAGTGCTGTTAAGGATATTAAAATTGTATTTGTTGTGTAAGACTTAAGTGGTCCACTTCCTCACCAGACATTCTTTGCTAACTTAGTAAGTACCAGCTGTTCCCCTTTTATTGGCCTTGTTATCAGTGTTTCCTTTGAAACACCAGTGGATGACTCCAAGACAAGAAAGTCCAGCCAGTCAGGTTCTTAAACAATTAGAGTTACTTTCTCTTCCTGTCCAGGTGGAGGGATATCCAGCTATGCAGGCAACCCTAGTGGTGCAGCAAAGAGTCTGGAGAAGTGCTTGGAACAAGCTTTGACGTATATCCCCAAATTCAGACACCATCAAACTCCACTCTGTTTGGGAGCGACTGCAGGCATGAGGCTCCTGAAGTTAGTAGTAGTGGTTAATAATTCACCACACACTTCATCAGTGATTAATATCTGTATTGAAATGGATTCAGAAAGTCTTACAATTGTTTCATTTAACCCATGTATTGATAGCATCATCAATGCCTCAGAGTCCCAGCGCGTAATGAAGGAAGTGGAAAACAAACTGCAGTCCTACCCTTTCAAATTCAAAGAGTCAATCATTCTGAGTGGGCAGGCAGAGGGGGTATTTGGCTGGGTCACTGTTAACTACTTACTGGAAAACTTTGTCAAGGTAAGTGCTGTCTCTTTGATGAATTTCTGCTTTTTCTGTTTACATGCAAGGCAACAGGACAGCAGAGTGGACTGACTCACAAACTCATGAAACATATGAAAGTTTTTGGTTTTTATACTCTGTGCAACAATTTTAGGATATGACTAGAACTGAAAGTGTTAACGTCTTTAAACATAAACTTAAATCGTAGCTTCTGATTAAAAGATTTATAATCACTTTTTTTTTTTTTGAAAATTGTTATTGCAGGTTGTTTTGGACATAGTCCATATCTGTACATAAAACCAATGTCAGGTGTGGGGTGAGAATGTCAGGACCCAAGTGGAGGCAGGGTGTACTTAACAAAAAGCTTACATCAAAATGACAAAACAAAGACAAATCACAAAAATAAATAGAAACTAAAACATACTAAACAGGGAAGAAACATTCCAAATAGAAAATACTGTAGCAGGCTTACACAGGGAGATCAATGAACAGACACTCTGACAGAGGACTGCAGCAAACAGACAATATATACATAAAAGGGTAATTAGGCAGGATAGAAACACCAGGGAACACAGCTGAAACTCATCAAGGAAATGACACTGGAAGGTAAACTGGACACTTTGCATGCAAGCCAAAGATTACCAATAAAACAGGGAATCACCAACAATGACACAAGGACTCAACATGGGAACTTGACAGAGACAAAATAGTAAACCAACACAAACTGAATTAACATGGAAAACACTAAAGAACAAACACGGAGATGAGACTAAGGACTGGATGGAAATGCTAAAGGAAACTAGTAAACCTAAAGTCATTTATGACGACACTAGAGACATAAAATAATACAGGGGTCAGAAAACTAATAAGCAGAATAAAACCAAAATTAATTCATAACTCAAAACCATATACCATACTGTGCAAAAATCTTAAGCCACGAATAACTGTCCTTTCTTTTGAAGGCCTTTAAAGTTTTTAAGCCACTTAACACTGACCTATGAACCATTCAAGCATTAAAAATATTAATTTCACGGGATTAACCAGTGTTGCGTCTACATATAACAGACAGCTTAGCAAGAACCAGTTTTAAACTGTATCTTTAAGCACTTTGTTACTAGCAGCTTTTTTACAAAAAACACACTTTGTTCCTATCATTTGTTCCAAATTGGTATGGCAAATACCATGATAACACAGTTTGACATGCATAAAATGGTATTACTGCACCAGCAAGGTAATTCCCAAAGAACCTGGCATAAACCAAGTTCTATACAATGCAATTTAATTCAGTTCCATTTTATTTATTGGAACTGAACATTTATTGGGGTGGCTGTGGCTCAGGTGGTAGAGCAGATCAGCTACTGATTGGAAGGTTGGTGGTTCGATTCCTGGCTCCCCCAGTCTGCATGCCAAATATCCTTGGGCAAGATACTAACCCCGAATTGCCCTCCGATGCGTTCATCGGAGTGTGAATGTGTGTGAATGTTTATTAGTTGCACTTGAGTTTAGAAGTGCTTGTATGAGTGGGTGTGAATGGGTGAGTGAGGCATGTTGTATACAGCGCTTTGAGTACTCCGGGAGAGTAGAAAAGCGCTATATAAGAATCAGTCCATTTACCATTTATTTATATAGCACTAAATCACAACAACAGTTGCCTCAATGTGTTAGGAGTGTGTTGTTAACAAAATCTGAGGATACTAAAGACTAAAGTAGTGGTATGCCTAAAAACCTATCTATACAGCAGATGAATAGTATCTGAAAGTGATTTCCTTAAGAAATAGAAAGAAATTCAGCAAAGACCTGTCAGGAATTGAGGGAAACATCTGGCCCTTCAGTGACCCCTCTATTGTCTTCCAAAGCCTCATCAGAAATGGTTTCAGTGGAAGGGTGACTGTCAAGAAGCCATTCTTAAGGAAGGGTAACAGGGGAAAAAAGATGAGGTATGCCATATTGCACAGGATCTGCACTGAAAATCAGTGGCAACAGTTCTGATGGCGTAATGAATCCAAATTTGAGATTTCTAGAAAGGGATTAAAAACAGCCATCACCTAAAGAAGAGTTTTGGGTTGTCCTTCAAGATAAGTGGAAAACAAGGTTGTGAAGTGGCTCACAACCTGGGGTGGCTGTAGCTCAGGAGGTAGAGCAGAACATCTTGGTGGGAAGGTTGGTGGTTTGATCCTTGGCTCCCCAGGTCTGCATGCCAAATATCCCCAAGTTGCTCCGAATGTGTGTGAATGTTAGCTAGAAAGCACTTAAAAGCATAGAAGGAAGTGCTTGTGTGAATGGGTAAATGTGGCATGTTGTATTAAGTGCTTTAAGTGCTCAGGGAGAGTAGAAAAGCGCTATATAAGAATCAGTCCATTTACCATAAACACAGTGTAGTGACAAATATGAATGCCGAAAAGAAGTGCAGAACTGCATCTGGTCAGAAGGAAAAAACACACAAACATGGAAGAGTTGAGATTTTTAATTAAGCACCATGTTAGAAATGTGATGGATTGACTGGTGTGCATGAAGATGCCAAGTGTTGGAAGTGTCCCAGTTGAAAATTACAGGTAGGTATTTTATGACGCATGAGTTGCATATTAAGGTGGGGATGTGGCCATCTTTTCCATTTACTGCAAGTACTGGAACAGTTTCTTGGTTTAGCACACAAACACTTACACACAAAATATACCCGAGGCTGATTGTAATGAGAAATTTTACACAATGGTGACACTAGATCAAACATTATGGGAATATTCTAGAAATGTATTACTGTCCATAATCTGGAAAACATGAATTCCTATTCCACTTTCAGTCTATAGCGCTATAGCTATTCCACTTGAATCCACTGGACTTACTGGTAGCTGCTGGGAGCATAGAAATATACTGGTAATTGACTAAGTGATGCTATTACTGCAACATGGTTGCATGACTAAATTTATCTTACAGTTTTAAAGCATCAGAGTGTTTTGGTCATTTTTCTCTAAACGTTTTCGATGAATGTTATTGGTTGATTCGAACTGATTCTAATTCTAATGTGGTGTCATGTTCTTTTTTATTACCCAGTATGGTTTTGTAGGTCGCTGGATGAATCCAGGCAGAGAGACAATTGGAGCTTTGGATTTAGGAGGAGCATCTACTCAGATTACTTTTAAGACCTCTGAAAAGGTGGAGAATGAAAGTAACACAATGGAGTTGAAGCTTTTTGGAAAAACCTACAGACTATACACCCAGAGCTTCCTGTGCTATGGCCAAGACCAGTATTTAAGGAAACTGCTGGCTCTTCTCATTAAGGTACTGTTCAAAAAGTGAAAAGACTATAACTGGTAATGGCAACCATTTCAAATGTAATCATACCCCTTATAATGATTCTGTATCTTCTTAACGACTGAAAAGTTCAGATAGCAAGATCATATAAAACAGCATATGTAAACATTTTATTGTCTTGCTGCAGTCTACAAAGCAATAAAGATGTTTGAAACAAATCTCCATTAAGCTTACTAAATGGATTAAGTTCACATTTGTCACATTTTGGGATCATATAGTTACATTCTTGCAAAGAGAGAGATGAAAGCTTGTCATAAAGATTGGACAGGAGAACTGCTAGCTTGTTAACCAAATTAAATTACCAGTCTTTACCAGTTTTAGGAAAATCAGAGTTGTTGCTACAAGGAACCTTAGAACAACGCAGTGTGTGCGTTATGGATGGCCTCTCTTGCTTCGATATGGGGAAATGACCTTTGTAAAAAAAAATTATTAAAAAATGTTTTCTAATAAAATTTTAATCTTCTCATTTTAAGAGTCACTATGCAGAGTCATTAGGTGAAGTGTTCCACCCCTGCTATCCAAAGCAGTTCACCGAATCTGTCAACCTGGGGAAGGACGTCTTTGATTCTCCGTGTACTGTGGACTCCAAACCAGCTGGGATTGACCTGAAAATAAATGTAACAGTTGTGGGCACAGGAGACTACCAAAACTGCTCAGACAATGTAAAGAAGATGTTCTCCTTTGAGAAGTGCACATACTCCAAGTGCTCCTTTAATGGAGTCTTCCAGCCCAGCTTGAGAGGAAGATTCATGGTGAGAGGCTTTTAGATGTTGTCTACAACATCCTATATTGAGCATAGAAGCATAGCGTAGACTTTATTTTTTGGTTATCAGTTTTTCATTCTTTGTTCTTGGATTGCTCATTGCATTGATTACAGTGAGTTTTTTTAGTTCTTAAGTTCTAATTCTACAGTTTCCCCCCCAAAAACTATTAGCATTCATAATTCATGGAAAAGAAGCTTTAGATTGAAATCTGCTGTTTTCTGAGTGATCTGGCATCCTTCCACAGTTAAAACGTATGCATGGTAGGTTAATTGAGATATCTTAACTTGCTGTAAGTATGAATGTGATGCTTAATAGCTTCCTCCCCGTTCTGTGATGGAGTGGCAACTTATCCAGCATGTACCCTGCCTCTTTTCCATTTTCATCTGGGATAATCTCAATGATCCCCTGGAACCCTCCATCCAAACAGCTTCACAGAGCACTGTTAAAATATTCAACAGGTTTATTTACAGATTGTTAAAGTACAAAGGAAATTGCTGTCTGTGAATTGGAGGTTAAGAGACAGAGATAATACAGACTTTCCAGTGGCACACACACTGTCAACAGACTCACACAAACATGCCCACAGACAGATACACACAAACCCAGGGGAAAGAAAAGAAAGAGAGAGAATCCAACACAGAGAAAAAGGCGAGCCAGCGCGAGAAGGCTTGGGTACCATCACAAAGCTTTTCTCACCTTTGATTAAACAATTGAAGCAACTACCAATGACAGCACAGGATGCAGCTGACTGGCCTATGGTAGTAAATGCATCAGACAGCTAGGCAACCAGACCCTGGAATGTTCAATAGCGAACAACGACCAACTTTAAAGAGATATGGAACGAGTGAATTGCTTCCTGTGTGGACACAGCTTGAAACCTTCCAGGAGATGTTCTACGCTGAAATTGTCATGTGTATGAAAGCTCTCTGGTAGATATTTTGAATCCCTTATGCACACTTTCTGTAATTTTTGCCTAAGAGACTTACTCGCAGACAAAAAAGTTATATAGACAAGCATACAAGACTTAATGAGCTGGAAAGTTTCAAGAAAACGTTTGGATAAAATCACAGGAATCCGGCATACACTTTATTACATATCATGTCCTTTCAGCGGTTGAAAATAATAAGCAAAAACATCTTTAGTTAATCATGATGTTTAAAAAAAATATATATAGTGAATTGATTATTTAGCAATGCGGCCCTTTAGGTTTCTTTGGCCTTTAAGAATTTTTTTTTTTTTTTTTTAAATCAAGTTCAACTGTTATGGCAGTGCATTTGACTAAACTTCATTAATGTTTTTCAGAAAGATCATTTAGAATCTATTTTCTTTAGCAACAGGAGCACACTTAAGATTAGTTAAAATATTACGGATACAAAATTAAATTTTAAAAAAGCCATACCCAGAAAGAGGAAAACTTCAAGTCAAATTGAAGTCATTGTCTAGTAACATCACTAATGCATTCATTGTACTAGAACTTTGCCAATGTAGTGTCCTATCCTTGCTAGTATGCACTTTATATTTTTCTGGGTTTATGCTAAGGTGCCAGATACACCATCTCTTTTACCAGTGAAATGTGGGCCCACTGGTGGACCATGAAGGTACTGCAGGTGGGCCGCAGAAATAACAGAAGATCAATTTGAAATTACTCACAAGTCTATACAGTTAAATATTTAAATAAATGTATTTATCAATATTAAAAATAATTAATTAAAACTGGTAATATGAGGTGATTAGTTTGCAATATGACTCATTACTCTAACCTAAATATATGGCTCTTGTTTTGAAGTTTGTGCCCTAGTGGTTGGCTTGGCCTTGACACTGATATACGCATATGACTGGGTAGCACTAAAAATTTATAGCCAACCGCCTGTGTTCCTTGTGTTTTTAATGCATTTTTTCAAGAAAATACATCACTTCTCCTGGATTCTGATTCAGGTAAAGGTTTAAGATTTAGTGTGCCCCATGACATTTTCTGTTTTTTTAAGTGGGCCGCAGCAATCTTGACTTTGGGAATGGCCAGGTTTTTAATCTTGAAAAAGCAGTAGAAGTCAGTATTCTATTCAGTATTCCCTCAGTTCCAGGTCCATAATAGTGCGGTATGCTCTTCACTAAATGAGCACTAAATGTTGCTTTCTGATGTCCTTTCTTCCTTACACACACACACGTTGATTGATTGATGATTGAAAATACCCCTAGACACTAAAAATGGAATGCATTACAGGCATTTGTATCAGGACCTAATGGATTGTACTAATGCTTCCTTCATGGTTACAGCTCACATTTTCAATTCTGTTTTCAAAAACAGATTCAAATTCAATGTAAGCAGTAGGGGGATACTTAACTTCAGCCATTGCAATATTCTTTCTTCTCCACAGGCATTCTCTGCTTTCTACTTCACTCACAAATACATCTCTATCCTCACCAACATGGATATCACGTCTCCCAATCAAACAGCAGAGGCTGTCCGACTCATCTGCAACATGAGCATCTCTGAGGTACTGTCCATAAAGACTCTCAGACGTGTTGATTTCTAAATCCAGCAAACAAGCCACCAACTCCTCACCATGTTACTTGAAGGCTCTAAAGTGACTGTCAACATATATCTACATATATTATCTATTATATATCTATCAATCTCTGTTTCTACACTAATTTTATATGAGTGCTTGATGTTTGTTGTATATTTGCTGCTTTGACAACTCAATTTCCCTCTGGGATTGATAAAATCTCTCTGATTCTGACAAGCTGAAAAGTGTTTTGGTTTAAATAACATAATACAAAACCTCACACGTTGTATTTTCACTTATAGATGACGGATAGGACAAAGCAGGATAAGAAATACATGAAGAATGTCTGCGCCATCTCCAATTTCGTCCAGGTGCTCTTAACACAGGGCTACCATTTTGATGAGGTTTCCCTTCCTTCTATTTCTTTTGAAAAAAAGGTGAGAGGTGAAACGAAATGATTTACTGGAATTTGGAAACTGATAGAATCCACAATATGATGTGATAGCACTGCACATCTTCTTGTGTTTCTGTAGGCCGGAGGAGCATCTGTAGGCTGGGCTTTGGGTTACATGCTAAACCTGACCAATCTAGTTCCAGCCGAAAATCCTGTAGTGATGAAGGCCCTGCCCACAGGGCCCTGGAAAGGCATCCTCTTCCTCTCCATCATCCTCATCTTCTTTGCACTGGGATACCTCCTCTTTGTCTACAGAAAAACAAAGTCTAAAGATGGAATGGTTTGAGAGCAAGGGTAGCCAAGCTTTCTGACCAAGTAAATTTCTCTCAGGCAAAAAACCTTCAGTAAATACCTTTTTAATTTTCGCTTTTTATATTATGTAGCAAAAATCATTTTTAAAGTAGTTTGCCCTATACAATTTTTGCTTTCGATTCACAAATTTCAGTAAATGTTCAGCTTACGCATGTCAGTGTGCACCAAATCAAAAATAAATGGGATCATTTTGTAAATGTTCCAGACTCATTGTGCAATACTATACCACTTGCGATTAACTTGTCGTTATTTAGCACTTTTCTAGTTTGAATGAGCACTGAAAGTAGCTTTTACTAAAAGCTATAGTACATAAACCCTTTCACACACATATTCATGCAGTCCATTATCCTATTCCTTTAAATGCATTTTCTATCACACACTCATACTACCTCTGAACACATCGGGGACAGCTTAAGGTTCAATATAGAAGAACTGGGGCATACATACTCAAAGACACCACTAACAGCTAATGTGTCGTTCAAAATAGCCATGTGCCTAATTGAAGGCTTTTGAAGACTGATGTGTTATGTTTAAATAAAAAAGCTGTTATGATGGAGTAAAACTATTCAAATATGTTCAAATGTTTTTCGTATGAGGCTGCAAACTTCTTGACGCTCTTCAGTTAAACATTTTAATATGACTTTATAAGAGAATTTAAATAAAAACTAAACTTTTTTTTCCCAAAGGTAATTATGCTTCTACCACGATCTTTGCCACAACTGAATCTTCCCATGTATTTCAACCGAGAAGTTTGTGAGTACACTGACACGATACCGGTCGGTTTTCGCCCGCGCTCCCGTGCTGTCATCCAAGAGCTTGATTTCCGCATCGCTGGAAGCGAATGACGGATGTTGACTGGAAGCGGAATTTACGGTGGAGCAGAGGGAACCGAGTTTGAAATAGAGCAGAGAGTTACAGTTTAGTTCGCCGGGAATAGGAGAACTGCGAAAAAAAAATCACACAGCATGAAAAGCACAGACAGTGACTGCAGTGTAAACTTTTTTTTTAACACTTGGTTTCACATCAGCTATATGTACGTTATGACTTCGCGCTTCTCCGCAGCTTGCAAACGGACCCCTTGATGCTCGCTCTTTTACCGCAGAGCATGATGGAACGTTTCGTCGCGGGTGTTTCTGGCGGAGTTTTTACAAAGTTGCAACACAGGAAGCTCTCATTGAAAAGGCGAATGTGTTGTTTTCTGTAGCAAGAACTTACTTTTGTTGACAAAACTCCCGTTAGAAGACGTCATTTAGACTCAAATCATTTAATTGATGCTTAAACTGAAAGCAAGATGTTCGCGGGGCTGCCTGAGCTTGGTATATCCAACGGAGAGGATCTTAAAGAAACTCTCACCAACTGCACAGAGCCACTGAAAGCCATCGATCAGTTTCAGGTAACACCTAACAGCTTAATGCCTCGAGTGATAGGAGTGTAGATTTCGACTAACCGCAAATAAGCGTTCCCCGATTGATAAACAAACGATAACGTATGTTCTTAACCATCCAGGTATAGTCACCGTTCTCCATTGTTTCCTATCAAACTATTTTCATCACTGTTGTAGCGATAAACAACATGAAAACACAGTTTGCACAAAGAGAAAGTGGGAGAAATGGTCAATGAAATTTGCTCTCCACTTCAAGTTCATATTTTTGAGTTAATATCCTGCATTTTTAAAAAAAAATTAAAATGCAGGATATTATCGCCTTCTCACCCTTTACTCTGATCTCTCCCGCCAGATCTGTGAAAGCAGGAAAGAGGATTGGAGGTGACAGACAATCTTTGAGCGCAATTTCACACTGCAGAGAACGTATGCCGTTCTGTTGTGATGTTTGTTTATGGTGTGTTTATTACCTCCATGAGGTGAGAGTAGGTGATATAAGTCGATGACAACTTAGAGCTTTAGAGAGTTTGAACTAGGGCAGGGGAATATGGCCAAAAATATTTATCATGATATATATTTGAAAATTTGCGATAACGATATAACTGACGTTATAATTGACGCGAGACAAAATACTTTACAGCTCCACAACTTTATTAGTGCAAAAAACCCCATCAATGTATTTTCACTTAAACAAGCAGCTGTTTTTTTATGTGCATTAAAGCCATATAAAAATTTAACAGTGCAAATGCAAATTCCTTGCTGACAGTTTAACCAAAAGGCATTTCCAGTGGAAATGGGCCGACATATCCTGAGCATAACCATGTATAATATAACGCCATAACCGCGTTAACGCGGCAAATCTCCATTAGCGAGTTAACGTGGATCCCCCCTTGCCTGGGGCTGGACGGCGCTAACGTGTTGACTTCGTGCAGGCCCAGGTTTTTTTGGCCGCTTGCATGTTCTACCAAAAATTGTGCTTTTGGTGGGTATCTGACGGACGAAAACCAAACCTGTTCCACACCACTGAAGTTGGCACCATTTTCACAAACCAATTCTGGTTCATCTGTTTCATTTAGCCAGCAGCTTTCATGCTTCTCATTCTCCGTCGCCGCCATGCTTTTTCCGCCATGTGCATATGAAAACAAAGGCACTGCGCATGCGCGTTTTACCCATATTCTATCACGGTATTTCATTTTCTTATCGTTGCCTAACGTTATACCGGTATTACCGTGAACGGTATGATATGGCCCAGCCCTTAAATTCAGATTATTCAAATTTTGACAAAAATAAAGCTCTTTTCTTTTTTACTATGCTTTGAAACTGTGACTGACCCTGCAGGTAATGTAAATATAAGATTGTGAATCAGCCTGGTAGCCAAAT
Source organism: Etia nguti (assembly GCA_015106755.1). Lineage (NCBI taxonomy): Eukaryota > Metazoa > Chordata > Actinopteri > Cichliformes > Cichlidae > Etia > Etia nguti. The sequence continues at coordinate 17,367 of VUQG01003136.1, forward strand.
CTTTGCACCAAATACCACATGATCACAATCTATCCTGGCCATCAGAGAGCCTGTGTTGCATGTCATATCACGTTCTCACCCCATATTTTCTGTCTCCCAAACACTTTGTAGATCACCTCCAACCCCAAGACAATGCACCGGTGAGTAGAAAAATATTTCAGCATTAATAAACACGATTTAATAAGCTTGTTTTAAAAAGTGCCTTTAAAAATCATAGTCACGGCGAAAAAACCTCCAGGGCTGAAAAACAAGGACAACACTGAAGTGCTAAAAACTGCAGTTCCTCTGGTGGCCACTTGAGACTGGCTGCAAAAGTGAGTCAGCTTCCAATGATACCGATTTTAAAATGGCAAGCTTTATGGCATTAAAATCATGTTTACACTCTGGCACAACAAATTGTTTCTGTGAACAGTTTGCCCTTTCAAAAAAAAAGGAACTACACCATTTATTTTATAACCCATACATTTAGATACTAGAAAGGCTGCTAAGTATTGTTGTGCTGTTTGTGTGGTACAGCTGTCCAAGAACTTTGTGCTCGAGTTTCGTTGAGTGAAATTCGTGTGTTTTATTTTTCTGTTTCTTATCAATAAGTAGCATATATGTATGTCAAGTTTGCTAATATAACCAGATATCTTAGGACTCCAAATTCTCTTCCAAATCTGGTCACTTCTGGCCAAAAAAACCCAAAACAAAAAACGCCAGAAAAACCTAGAGAGTGGCAGCCGAAATGCACAGTCCGTTCAGTGGATACCATTCATTCTTTTAACCAGAATATTAAAATTCCACCATACTTCCTCCTGCAACATTTCTGTATCTGTGTTCGTAGCCACTTGTTTCATTTTTATCAAATCAGTTTTATCAAATATCACATTTTTTGAAAAAAAAACTATGTCTCACCTTCTTCAAAGGTAATGTGGTGCATAGAGGCAGAGCTGGTAAACTCCAATGGACACTCCTGGATTTTGGCATCCCTCTCTCCTCCATTTCCTGTATCCAGCAACCTTCCCTGGGGGTCCCAGCCCTCATAGTGGGAGTAGGATGCTGGGCAGATATCCTGATAGGGGTTTGGGTTGGTAGGAGGGGAGGGACACACCTCCTGAGCATAAGCAGAGTACTGTGGGTAAGGGGAGTTAGGGATGGGAGGCAGAGGGGAGGTTGAGATAGGACTTCCAGCTGGGAAAGGGCTGAGAGAGGATGAGTGGGAAGGAGAGGGTGAAGAGGACAAGTAGGGTGAGTCCAGCCATGGGGAAGGTGAGGGTGAGGGAGGCTGCGGACCACGTGGGTACAGAGGGGGAAGGAGCTCGGTGAAGCCCAGCTCTAGGTTCTCAAAACTGGGGTGACGCTCGGATAGGGCTGGCCTGGTCCCGCCGGGCTCTTCCACCGCTGCATCAGGTTTAGAGCAATACTCCTCATTGTAGTTTATGGGTGGGCACGGAGAGGAATAGGTGGAGGGGTAGGGGGGTAGGTGGAAGCTCAGGTTTCGATCATCAGACATCGTGTCCCCTCTGACATGGAAGCTTCTGTCTATCCTGGGTGGACCCCCTGCAGGACACATGTTTACGCCATCCAGAGGCAGCATAGGGGGTCGAGAGAGCAGGGGATCATCCTCTTTGAACATAACTGAGGGAAGAAACCGAGAATAACTGTCATGCATAACTGATGTCCAACTGACACATATCAGTCTTGTATTTATATTGGATTTCAAACTATAAATCACTTTATTTTGAAATTATTTGTGGGATTAGATACTCACTGGGTAAATACTTGAAGCAGTGAGTACTGCTCCGTTTCCTCTTCCCATTAGAAACATAAAGATTGACCGACACAGGCCGACTGACGGAGAGGTCACTGTAGGCTGGGACCCTCACACATAACAGACACTGGAAAGCATAAAGACGACATACAGGGGGATTACAGATCATTTATCAGAGCATCGCCAGTTGTTTTGGGTGCGTCTGCTGAAATTTCACAAATTTACCTCATTGCTGTTGTCACGGTCAACGTGAGCCTCCTCCTCCCACTGTAATTTACCATCTAATGCAAAAGAGCACAAGGGTTTGATATAATGAACACAAGTGAATTACAGAAGCGCAGCATACGAATTAAGATTTATTTAAAATGTCTGTTAGACTTCTAACAAATTGATAGATGACAGAATTTATATTTAAATGCATAAAGAGGCTCAATAGTGTTTTAAAAAAGGAAGCAGATGTGTTGTTCTTTAAAGGATGGCAAATCAGAAATCTGGTGATTTAAATAAGTATCCCCCTTCTGATTCTGAACTAATCATTTAATCAAATAATCATCATATAATCTCAACTAATATGTCAGCATTTAATCTAGAAGTAGTTTGACATTACTATGTACCGTTATGTATATGTTATATATATATATGTTATATACTGTTCAGGGCAGCACGGTGGTTAGACCTTCTTGCTGTGGTTAGCACTCACAGCAAGAAGGTCCTGAGTTCAATTCCACCATCAGGCCGGGGTCTTTCTGTGTGAAGTTTGCATGTTCTCCCTGTGTTTGCGTGGGTTCTCTCCAGGTACTCCGACTTCCTCCCACAGTCCAAAGACATGCAGTTAGTAGGGATAGGCTAATTGGAAACTCTAAATAGCCCGCGGGTGTGAATGTGAGTGCAAATGGTTGTCTGTGTCTATGTGTTAGCCCCACGACAGACTGGTGACCTGTCCAGGGTGTATAGTGTTCATACTCTGTTGTTTTTCTTTGTGTGTGGGTTCGATTTTGATGTTCAGCTTGAATAAAGATTTGTTTGTTTACTTTTTTAACTCATGAGTCTGTATCTGAGTCCACATTATGACACGCATGTGAGACAAGTTTCTAATGCCTGGATTACACACACCTGAATGTGAAAATTATTAGCAGCTAATGAACTACAAATATGTGAAATTAACCATTTAAAGGGGGCTATTGTTTTTTGTAATAAAAATATTGTCAGACACCATCTTCTACATTTATTAGACCCAGTTGCACAAGCATCGCATCAAAGCCTTAGAGCTCTGCATTTGAAATTTGGCATGCTTGTCAACTATGTGTGGGAACCTGGAAATGTGCATTTTAACAGTTTATAGGATTTGATATGAGAGGACTATTCACTATGAAATAGTGAAAATTATCAATTCTTGTGTGTATTTTAACTTAATGTGGTTTTTGAACTGTTTTGGGTTGTTTGGTATTTTTATTTTGGTTTATTGATCTTTATGGGTTTTTTTTTAACATTTTGCAGTGCTCAGTTGTTGACTCAGTTTTAATTTGTTCCCTCAGTGTTTGTTCCATTTAGTTATGATTCTCACTTCCTGTTTAATTTTGGTAGTTCCTTGTCTTTAGTGTCTTGCATTTCATTTCATTTCCTCTCTTGGCTCATTGCCTTGATTGTCTGCACCTGTGTCTTGTTTTCCCCAGCTGCGTATACATCCCCTGATTGTCCTTCTGTGCATGTATAGTGCGTCTGTTAACTCTCCCATGCATGTTTAATTAGTTGGAGAAGTTAACAGTTCGAGAATTGTAAAATCTGGTGAAAATCATCCAAACCTGTGACTTTAAGAAGTTCTAACTGTGAATTCCTGCAGCACTATTTTAACCTAAATCTAATGGGCTGAAGTGTCATTCACCTCAAATTAAAAACTGATTTAAATCTATTTTCTGTCTTATCGTATTCCCAAACAACTTTTACTGCCAGTTCTGTAAATTAAAATGTGCTGAGGCTCCTCTGGATGCTTACCTGTCCCTCTCTCCATGAAAAGGACTCTGGAGACTGGCAGGAAGTTTGTGCCGCTCAGCAGCAGCTCCTCCCCTCCTTCCACAGAGCAGGAAGTGAGGCTGACCGACTCGATGACAGGCAGCTCCTGGGCCGAACGCTGGGCTGTGGTGGAGATAAACGCATATGTAGTCATTAGACTTTATTCATATGTTGCCTTTAATCAAGGTTAGTGCATGTCAAAGTGCTCCACAGATGACAGACAAGCCAATAATAAAACAGAGCAAAATGCAATAAAACATCAATCCATCCATAAAATAAAATGTAAAAAAAAAAAGCAACAAAGAGTAATCAGTAAAGTTAAGAGCTCAAGTAGTAGAGCAGAAGTAATGCAGGATAAAGTTAATTTAAAAAACATGACATTATAAAGTAGAATAAAATCAAATATATCGAATAAGACCTTGTAAGTGAAAAACAAAATAAAATAAAATAATGTTTATAAGTGCTTGTAATCACTTTGTGCAGAATTATAGAAAATCTCCACCTTTGTCAAATCCAAGTGACATTGCATGTTTCAAATCTGACTCCTTTATAACCGGATTCTGTATCATAATAAGAATTCTCCAAAAAGCAGCCACTCACAGCATTCGATGGGCAGAGAGGCAACCTGCAGAGCCAACACCCGTCCAGGGGGTGCTGAAGGGGGCACTATAGGGAGGTGAGTCCGAAACACCAAGCGAACACGTGTGTTTTTCCTTCCGACATCTGTTTCTCCTTTCCTCAGCTCAATGTCTGAGTTCCTCAGTTTCAAAATCCCAGCGCAGTCGATGCTGAGAAACACAAGATTTGTCTCATGACATAAATTTGAGTAGGAAAAGTTTCACTCAACATTGAAACTGAAACTTTAGGGAAAGAGCTACTTCAAACTTTAAGTGGACCAGTTACAAAGGTAAGGCACAGCAGTCAAACAAGGGCAGCCAATCTGAGCATATATAATAAGCATTATATTACATTTTAAACTCTATACTCTTTCTATGAAAATTTTTAATGGTAACGGGTAGCAGCAGGTATAAATATAGGGCAGTAAATTGCACAATATTTATATAATTAAGTAGAGAATTTTTAAGCAAGTTAAAAATTAAATATTCAAGTAAATGACAAGTACCTCAGTACTGCACTGTCAGTCAGTGTATTTAGTTACATTGCACTTTTGTTTTGAAGTACAAACTGTGGACTTGGAACTCCAGCATATGTGTTAAAAAATCCTTTTTCTAAACACATGAACAGGATACACTGACAGCATCTTTCTGACTCACAGTGCAGTCATGTTGTTCTCGGGGCTGAGGGGGATGTCCAGTAGTTTGGTCCCCACCTGGACGCTCTCATGACTGGCAGTACCCACCATTTTTCCAGTCACCCTGAAGGGGAAGATACATTTGAATTTACCAGCTGAGAAACAAAAAGTGAAATCCCAGCAGAACACAAGTAATTTATGAATGAAAAACTGGGAAATTGCCTCAGAAACGTGAGGAACTCGATATTGTGTTTAAAATACAAAATTTGTGTGGCTGTGTCTTTTTTTTTCAGTTTGGGTTTAATGCTGTAACAGTGTTTGGTGCTCTCTTGCTTGGGTTCTGCACTTGTCCTTCGCTCGATATAGGATATCATAATCAAAAATATATTCTCTGGATTATGGAAAGGGGGTAAGAGCAACCGGTGTAACACATTTTCTGGACCAACACGAGAACCAGCTGGTGGTTTATTGCACAATAGTTAAAGCTACTACAGTCACATGATGGGTCCCCTGAATTTTGTGTTCCTTGAACATTATGGCGTGAAGAAAAAGTTTGTTTTTAAATAGAAAAATACTGCAGCTCAGTACCTGTGTATCTGATAGAAAGGATGCGGTCTGACTGATCGGTCATCAGCTGTTCCAACGAAAACCTGAAGAGAGAGGGGCTTCCTCTCTGTGTAACCACACAGCTGTGAAGATAGAGAGAGAGAGAGACGCAGTGTGAAATCAAACTGTGGTGAGGCCAGCAGCAGTGACCTGCGACCGTGTGGCCAAAGAATTTGTTCCAGTGTCGTATGAACATAATCAAAGACATTTTAACCTTGAATTAGATCTAATATGATATAACACATTTAAAGGTGAAAAAAATCAGAGAAATCACTAAAACTTTGACGCGACTCTGAGGGTTTCGTTTTCACCTTGACAACAGGATGTCCAGTTGGTGCAGCTTTGACGGCTCCTCTGCTGCCCTCCGTCTCGTAGTGGGCTCTGTGGTGTGGCCGAGGCTGGACCTCAATACGCAGCTCATACTGGTCAAACTGGGATGGCAGCGGCCAATCAAGTGGCGGCAGGGCGTTAGACCTGAAGTAAATTAGATGTGAGAATTTTAGATGCAGTAAGAATAGAAAGAACCACATGGAGAGAAGCAAGTAAATTTACAGGGCATATAATGTTGAAAAGTGATGTTGTCCTTGCCTGAATAGAGGGCTGTGGGCGCTGGCTCGGGTTCTGCCCCAGGCCAGAGGAGGGGGAACAGAGAGGTAGTCCATGCCCACAGATGGGGGCTCTCTCCTGGTCTGCTGTGTCTCTGGCAGTGGGCAGGGAGAGCTGTGGCCCAGAGCCTGCTCCTGGTCCACCTCCCTGGGAGATAACTGCAACGCAAAAATCTCACCTCTTTAGTTCTCCACAGATTTGTTTTTGCTTTTCTGTTTCTATTATGTTTCTTTTATATTTCACTCTTCTCTGTATGGTTATGTTTATGTTCATTTAAACAATTCATCATGTGAATATGGCAGATTTAGCCGCATGGGCTAATTTTTTTATCTGTAGTCCCTGGCAGATTGATAACATATAAAATTAATCAACAAAACCACACATACAGAGGCATATGAGGATAGGTAAAAGGCAGAAACATATGTACAATAAATACATGCCAATATAACATATTAAAAATCAAATGTTTAAATTCCTTACACATTAGAATCGAAGACTTTCTTTGACACTAATGAAAATCATGACAACATGTTTGATTATCCAAAAACCACTGTTTTATAGATTTAGAGAAAGACGTAAATGTTGTGTTCCTTATTTCTGTGTAAGGGAACCCTAATGTATTTGCAAATTCAACAAAACTATGCCAAGGAACAGATCACAAAATAAAGGAGTAAGAAAACATGCCAATGCAGTCTGAAAATTACCGCATGGTCAGCTTTTGGAGGCATTTATACTAATACACTAATGCAATATTAGCAACATTTGTGCAATAATGTCCAAGCACATGGATAATAGGCAGGCCCTCTACACAGAGGGGCCTGCTTATCTCTAAAAAAAATTAAAGAGGAAGTATAGTAATGGCAAAACTGTTTGGACTGGCAATCATGTGGAACTATTGTTGAAAGTAAATGAACTGATACAGAGATATAGATATAGCACTTTTCTGTTCTAACTGAGCATTCAGAGAGCTTTTTTTCACCCAGCCATACACACATTCCATGCCTTTACATGGTTTCTAAGCACACAAACAGACACACACACTCTCACACTCTGATGGATACATCAGGGTTCAGTAATAACACAAGTATAAAGCAGCTACAGCACCAGAACACACAGACTGGGAGTCTTTGCACAGTAAATACAGCAACATAGCATTATCCATCACCAGAGGAAGCCATGGCATTGAGAAAGAAGTATCCGTACAATAAAAATAAAATCTCAAAACATAACTGAACTGAGTTTAATCTTTAGCGAATTAAAGCATCCAATCAGGAACTAAAATGTAGATGTCTGTATCATTAAAAAGTCGCAGCTTTTAGCTTTCTTGAAAACGGTTTTAGATTAAAACTGCCTCAGTTTTTGTATTTGCTAAAATGCACATTTAGTGGAGATGCTAGTCAGAAGCATAGTAAAAGCTACATAATATAAGCATACACTGTATAGATGGCTCTGAAATAAAGGTCCTTTGAACCTGCATTCTTTGCGATGGCCAGCAGGGGGCGACTCCTCTCATTGCGAGTGCCATTACATAGAAGTCAATGAGGAAATCACTAAGTTTTCACTCGATTTTCTACCTCACTGAACATTTCCCTGATAAGTTTATTGGGCCAATCACTGGTTTCAAGTCTTCTTCAGTACAGCTTGGTGTTCATTTAATATATGATGGTCACATATAGACTCAAATTAAAACATGAAGCTGGACATTCACTATGGCATGGCTACCTTGAGTTTCAGAAGATTTTTACTGTGTGACTGTACAGTGTCCTTGGTTTGTCAGTAAGACTGAACCCTCTCTTGTAATTTCTGTTTTAATTTAAAACAAAAAACAAAACAAAAAAAACTAGACAGGGACGGCAGCTTGAGGTCTAAGAGGAGGTGTCCAATTAGAAAACAGAATTTTATACTCCTGCTCTGAGAGGCCTGCTCCAGGTTTGAGAGGGTGGCACCAAAATAAAGGCAATAGATCACACACAGCACTTTACCTGCTCCAATGATGTCTTCCTGGTTTTCTGAGGAATGCTGAGCTCACAGCTGCTGGGAGGAACTTGAGACTGAGGGGTGGACTCTCCACCCTCCAGGTTGCACCCCTGCAGTTCCTCTGAGTAACTCCCTCTGCGCGAAGTACAGGGAGACGCTAGCGGGGAGTTTCTACGCTTCTTCCCACTAGGTGAGGTGGGCCTGGAGGATGACGAGTGCCCAAAATTGATGCTGCCTTCGTTCAGCTCCTCCTCCTCCACCAGCAGAGAGTCACAGCTGGAAGCGGGACTGAGCCAGCCTCGAGAGGAGGGGCTAGAGGCGGGACTGGGGCTGAGGGAGCTGGGGCATCTGTCACGATAGGTAAAAGGATCCAGTAGAGGCAGGTAAAGGCGCTCTCTGTCCCACCCGCCGCTGTTGCCCATGTCCCAGTAACTGGAAATCGTGGGTGTTGAGTCATTGTCAGGCGAGATGGTGGTTATCTGGATGCTGGGGCACTCAACCACACGAGATTCAGAAACCTGGAGAAAGGATAAGAGGCTCGTCACTAACTTTGTCACACACAAAAAAATATAGTTAATTAACAATTCAAATCTCTTGTCACGGTCCTGGGTCAGTGACCCAATTTTTGGTTTGTTTAATTATTATTATTAATCTTTGGTTTCATCTTGGTTTATTACTACCAGTGTTTTGGTTTCTGTTTTGTATTTTGAGCTCCCTCTGTTCTGTGTCCAGTTTGTCTCTGTGCCTGTCCTGTGCTTCCTGTTTTACTTTGAAAGTCTGTGTCTCATGCCAGTGTTTCTGGTTTTGCTTCCCTTGTCTCGTTAAGTCTGATCTCTCCCAGCTGTGTTTCCCTCCTGTCTCCCATTCCCTGATTACTCCAGTATGTATTTAAGCCCTGTGTTTTCCTTGCCTTGTGTCACATCGTACCCTCACTGTGCTGTGTTTTTTTCTTTCAAGTTTATGGGAATGTTTAGGTTCTCTGTTTCCCAGTTTTTAGTTTGAGTTTTGTGTTTGCGTTTCTAGTTTTGTTTTTTTGTATTTCATCTTAAGGTTTTTCTTCAACAGTAAAGCTTCCACCTTTAGTTTATCATTCAGTCTCCGAGTCCTGCAATTGGGTCCTACATCCTGCCTGCCACACAGCACAACATGACATCCAGCCTGTGTATAGTGCTATAAATAATGCATAAATTTTTTAATGCCATGTGCAACAAACACCAGTGATTGAGGTTATTAGACCAAGAGATTTTCTTATATGTGTTATTGTTTCCACTAAGATTTGATTGATCAGATTTATTGAAAATGTAAATTGATGTGAAATAATCAATACTTTCCCCCCTAATGTCTTAAACCTAAATGAGCCTGTTTTGAAAATGTAAGGAGTAAAAGTACAAAGTTGTCAGAAAAATAAATGGTCAAGTAACAGATACCTGAAAATTCAAAATAGTACAAAGTACAAAAAGTATTTTTTATTTGATTACTCCCCACCTCTACCCAGCAAACAGACTAAACACATGTAACCTCAAGTGGCTACACTTACTGAATTGTGGGCTGAACTAGCAGTAAGTTAACAGGAAGCAAGTTTTCCTATTTGCCTGAATGTACAAAAACATGTTGTGAAAATGTACGCTACATTTTCTTTCTGGGTGCCTTCCACTGTATGACTCAATCATACCCTAAGGTATCATTTGTATATCTGTTAGAAAACAATATCGAAACTCTGTCCAAAACTTGCTTTACTACAAACTACACTAAAAAAGAGCAGTAATGCAAAAATCCTCAAAAAGACTAGTCGTAAGTATTTAACCTTGATGCCTAATTTCATGCATATATAAACTTGATTCTCTTTTTCTTTTCTTTTTTTTTTCTCTACACCTGTATTTCTCGCACACCAGCACCCGTGGAACTTCAGGGAGCAACAAAGGAGAGTTCCACATTAAATAAAAAATGAGCAAAGCGAGGGAAGTTTCATTATTCATATCACACTGGAATGCCCAACTCCCCAGCTTCCCGAAGGGAACACTATGAAATTTCAATTGGCATCATTCTATGTGTTGAGTTTTAATGTCAATATCGCAGACAGTCTTCAACAGCCTCGCAGCCTCCCTTCTGACTCCAACAAGAAACTTCAAAGGAGCACTTCGCTGAATCCCTCAGTCTTGCATTAAAAATGTTAACCTTGGAGACATGCTAACTACCCGGCCGTGTACGTTGCCGAATTCCAATGAAGAGCCTGATCCTTCAAGACAAGCAAGAAAAAAGGAGTTAACCATGCCCTCTGCGTGTTGATGTGTCCATCTTTTCATGTGACCACTGGTCTGCTTCTCCACTTGAATCTACAACTTACATGGCTTTATGTTCATTCTTAGAAAGCCTGCTGAATCAGTGCTATCTTTTGAAAATTTTAAGATGAACACTGCTGACATTTATTGTAAGAAATCGGCAAAGACATATACCGAGCCTTTTGTTGTCTAAGACTAACACATTGTGGCACACAAGTAAATAGCAGGGAATAAGAAAGAACCTCTAATTAGATGTGGTCTGAATGCAGAAACAGCAAAAAGTCACCAAAAGGAAAAGCTGAACTGGTTCTTTTGGGGCTTGTGTGACTGCTGCTCACTTAGCCTCAGGTGTGGAGCTCTAATGGTTGGCAGCAAAAACTCCACCTGAGTGCCAATGTGCCCATAATGTTGCCAGAGCTTTGGAGGTAGTATCAGACGCACACTGGCAGGATTATCTCTGCAGGTGCTGTACTTACACTGGTATACAACACTGTGAGTGACATACTATCCTCCAGCAACATATGACATGAAATCCCACAAGAAAAAATTAAAAATTCCTTCAAGGTCAATATTTGCAGCATTTGTTTTTCTTTTCTTTTCAATGTTTAATGTATAATTCCTATGGACATAGTGTGCCTGCCATTAATAACTGACTTATCATTGCCAGAGAGTAGTGTTAATACTGAAGCTACGAACACAGCAGATGCACTCACGAAACACTTCATTAGGTACACCCATCCAACTTCTCATTATTTAATCAGCCAATCACATGGTAGCAACTCAATCAATTTAGTCATGTAGACATTGTCACAATGACCTGCTGAAGTTCAAACAATAGGGAAGAAAGGTGATTTCAATGACTTTGAATGTGGTGCCTGACAGGCTGGTGTGAGTATTTTAAAAACTGTGGATTTACTGAATATTTCCCACACAACCATCTCTAGGGTAAAGAAAATATTTTGAAAAAGAGAGAATATCCAGTGGGAGGGAGTTCTCTGGGAGAAAATGCTGATCACCAGATCCCAAACCCAATAGAGCACCTTTGGGATGTGATGGAATGGGAGAGCAGCAACTGTGCGACGCTGTCATGCCAATACGGATCGGAATCTCTTGGGAAAGATTCCAGCACCATAGGATCTATTCCCTGAAGAAATATGTTACAATACAAGGTTAGCAAGAAGTACTTAATAAAGTGTCAGATTAATGTGTTCAATCAAGAAAATGATAAGTTATATCTCTGCTGTACTAAACATCAAAATGACCTCTGTGAAAACAGCTTTCCAATATTCTAATTATTATTATGATGCCCTCAGGGTTTTGAAATTATTTATTGCTAAAAAGTGATTTTTTTCACTTAGAGGGGAAAAACTTGTTTTTAACCTTATATAAAAGTTATGGTAGCACTCATAAATATTAATAATAATTTAAAAAAAACAAATAAAAGTAAATTCTGTAATATTCAAAATGTCTGTTTTCATTTTAAAAAAAAAAATGAAAAAGAAGAAAGGAAGGAAACAGTTATGTCTACAGAGGCCTCTGTGGAAGTGGCAGACTTTGCCCCATCTGCTACAGCCGATGACAGGCCCAATAGTTTTAAATAAAAATCTGCTTGGATGTAAGCCTGCCCTCATTTCATTTGAATTAAACTCCATGCAAAGACAGAAAAAAATCCGCTTTCCCTCTTGCCCTCACTTAATATATGGAGAGGTTTGAATAATCCTTATAAAGTTCATCTCATGCAACTGGGAATCTCAAGAAAAGCATTTATACATAATGCGAGCCGTCCATCTGATAGACCTGTAAGGAATAGATTATCATCATCATCCCTGCACATTTGGAACACCCACACAGTCTCTCAATCGTCGCATTTAGAGAGGGCATGAATGGGAAGGAAAATGTCATTAGTGAGATAGGTAATCTGTTTCTGGAGAGGAATCAAAGATCATAATTGGATTTTCTTCAAGGCTGCTCAAAGATTTTCGGAGTCTCAGCCCACTACCATATTAATGATTGTAAGCTGACTGAGCTTGGGAGTGAGCTAGGTGAAAAATTGTTTCTGCTACAGGTGCCCACCTTTAACTTAAGTCCAACTGCAATGACTGCACCATCACAAAAAAATCCTCCTAAGACGTTTAGCCATTTAAATGGATTCCCAGTATGTACACTGAGTAGTATATGAAAGATTAGAAAGAAGAAGGGAGGAGTAGGAATAAAACTATATATTTTCCCACAACCTAGGCTTATTCTTGAGTACAGTAAAAGACTAAGCTGACAGACACCTAATCCATCCACCAAACAGTGATAGCAGGGTTTTAACTTTAAAAAACATAATGGCAGCATTGAACTTCTCCTAATGCTGACACATAATGCATGAGTGGAACTCATAAGAGCAATATATTTAGCTTTTGGACTCGGTTTCTAGGTAGGTTTCTAGGTTTTAAAAAATCAAAATCACAAGAGCAAAGGTAAGAAATGAATTTAACAGTCATGGTCCAGGAGGCATAGACCCAAGGTTTTAAGGGTTTGTTTTTTTTATCAACCAATATAAAGATTTCTTTCTTCTTTTAAGGCTGCTTCACATCCCCTGAATTTGCATCCTTACATAGCATTGTATTTGTTTTTCTAGGCTGACGTGGTCTTATGGGGTAACAGCCTGTGTCAAACATGTGACCATCTAGAAACTGGATTAACATACTGACAGTCCAGTCAATCAGTACTTAGAACTCATTACTATATTCTGGAACTTGGCATTCATTTTAAATATCTAGACATCTGGATAGTTTTGAGCATGCATCTTAAATGACTTTGTTTGAAGTTTGTCCACACACAGACATAAACTCCTGGTAAAATATTAAAAGCAACATGAGCAGAACTGCATCTCCCCTAATTTTTAAAAACTTCTAGTCAAACTGAGGAAATCTATTTATAATATAAAATATGTTTCGTTTTAAACCTGTCTCTGCTTTCATCGTTACCATAACTCAGAAGCTATAGTAAAACTACAGAGCTTTTGGAAGGAACACACCCATGACTGTACTGGTTGTGTGGGCATTTGTCACAACCAGAGTTATCCATGACGGTGCTACCTTTGCAAAACTGATTACACCTAAAAGACTTGTGGTGTCCTATTTAAAAATACCAGAGTGGTAAACAAGGTCATGATAGAATGAAGTATAACAGACATTTTATCTGACTCCACAACATAATACAAAAAAAAATGCTTAAAAATGTTTTCATATCTTTCACATGGATGGTATTCTAATAGTGCTAGTGAATTTTTGCCAGGGGCCGTGCCTCTGTCTTTTCATCTTTTAGCATGATATTATTTACGTTGCAATCAAGTTTATTCAAAATTGCTTTTACAAAATTCTTAATTTATAACAAGCCAGCATAATAATTAAGTAGCTTAGCCTTTTAAGACAGGTAGATGAAGCTTACTTTTGTGTACCTCAACAAGAAACCAACAACACACTGCTCAATGGACAGGGCACAGAAAAACTTTAGAAATGTGGCAATTATTGACTGTCTATGGTTTTTGTAGTGTGCTCATACAGGTTTTGCAAAACAGAATTTGCTTAAGAAAGAAGCAGCGGATTACAAGAAAAATAAGAACACTGATAATACAGCTTTAACAGGGTAGAGGAGCATTACAGGTTATATAAGACATGAATACCCTGAGAAGTTAACACCTATGGTATATAAAGCTTTCTGACATGTCAAATCCCTCTTCTTCAGACCACAGCTTGCTAATAAGTTCTACCAGACTTCTAATGTGTTGAAGGTTCACAGGTGGAGGATTTTATAGAATACAGTTTTATTATAAAGATTTTTTTTAACCTTGATGCTGACACCGGCAGATGTTTTAACCAGGCTGCTAGATAAGATGACAATGTATCAATCAGAAAAGAAAGTTAACTTTAGGATAAATGTCTTTCTTTACAGTGTAAACATCTCACCACTGCGCCTCATTTTCCAATGCAAGTTTTCTTTTTCTTTTTTTTTTTCTTTTTTTTTTTAAAGTTTGCTGTCAAATATTTATGAATTGTAACCCAATTATAATGATCTTGTGGCTGTGGCTCAGGACGTGGAGCAGGTCATCTAGTAAATCAGAAGGTTGGTAGTTTGATCCTTGTCTGCTCCAGTCTGCATGCCAAATATCCTTGGGCAAGAGACCAATCCCAAGTTGCTCTCCATTGCTTCCACTGGAGTATGACTTTGTGGAATGCTAGATAAAAATAAAAAAAAAGCACCTACATAGAAAAATGTGCTTACATGAATGGGTGAATGAGGCAAGTTGTATAAAAACACTTTAAGTGCTCAGAGTAGAAGTATATTTAACATTTACCATCTACTTTGAGAAATTGCACTGGAGTTTGTGACTGTAACAAAGGTGTAACTGCACTGGAAGTCATATAAAACACACAGGGTATCTTTGTGACTTTTCAAAGTGAAAAGTAAAGTTAAATGAAGCATTAGTTTGATTATTAAAGGGATCCAAAAAAAAGGGTGGAATTAATGGAATAGCTTTTGCTTAATTTAATTTTAATTGTTAAATGTTGAAAATTTCTCAGCATGTAACATTTAAGTGAATCTCATTACTAATTTTTAAGGTTTCATTGATGTAATAGGTTAGTGTGTGAAGCTGCAGCATATCTCTGCTAGATGTTTGCCAGTGTCTAAGCAGATGGCAGCTTGGCAGTTATGGAAGAAGGTAGCTATAATCTGAAGTAGTGCCATTTTGAAGGGCTTTGAAAATTGCTGTAATGGTGCAACACATGAAGCACTATTACAGCAGTGTTATTTCTCTCACAGTTGTGGTCTCTCAAACTTGTGTTTTATTACAATTATACACTAAGCTCCTAAATCAAGCTCTGGGAGAGCAGCAGAGGGATGAATTTAGGTGATAGCAGACAAAACACATATAAAAGTTTTACAGTTTTACCACTGGTAAACTCATGTTTTACTTTGTTTTTTTTATCGTTCTGGATTAAGATGTAAAATTAAGAGTGGAGCAGCTGAATTTGGCAGTCTATATTGATGTTGCATTTCTGAGTGAAAATTTGTTTGAAAATTAGTTTTTACGGTTCATTGTCTTTTCCTCCTACTAAAGCTGCACCCCCCTTGGTTGTTGGCTGGATGGATTTCTGATGTCACTCTTGCCAGATCCTGGAAAGCTTAATCTTTTGCAAGCCTGCATTACAGGACTAGGCCTGAGGAAATAGTTGGAAAAGTTGCAGTTCGGCTCCGGTCCAAGTGCTTCAAGAGACATTTAAGACAATCTAGCCAAAGATGGTAAAAACAAGAGCGATTCAAGACTTTTTTTTTCTATGACAGACTTGTGGATGCATTATACCTTGTTACCTTGTTTGTCAAAAATAAAACAAAACACATGAAAACAGCATAAAAATGTAATTACTTCTTGAACAACAGGTTAACCATGTACTCACCGCTTGTATGGTTTCCTGGACACTTACTTACAAACACTTTCGTTTTCAAGCAAACAGTTGAATTTATGCAGTTACACAATATACTATATTTTCTTTCCAGCTGTGGATAATAATAGTGGATACAACTGCATATAATTTGGTAACTGCAGTGATATAGAGGAAGTCGGCATCTTCTCTAGCTTTCATGATATTCAGTTCAGTAGTTTTTGCATCCCCTTACTGACTACTCTCCTGTAGATTGAGTAAGTTATGAGTTATGTGACTTAAAAAAAAAACTAAAAATACTAAATAACAAATAAACATAAAGTGAACTGAAGAAAGAACCATAGTTCGACTATGATATGCTCAACATGCATTGTGCAGTGACAGTGACATATTATAATACATGGTAATAATAACTACATACTGAATGTCTATAATGTGTGTTGGTTGACACAATGCATAGGATAATCAATAAGATTATGAACAAATTATTCTGGAAAAAATAGGATGACATGATAAATCAAAGTACTAGTACTTTTAGAGACAGCCTCTCCTTATTTGGTCAGGTTCCTTGAGCTCATGCACATTACATCACTGTGTCGATGACCCTAGGACCTTTGCTCCAGCTTCTCCTATGTCTGCAAATGCTAAAAGGTCAGTCAGACTGGCTTGAGGTGAAAAAGTAGAAACGACCTTAATCGTAAGAAGCGGTAAACACAAAACTTTTGAATAAAATACACATGAGTGCAGACCTGAAGAATGAACTGCAAAGCAAAATGGGTTTCGGAGGGATAATGAGACTAAAGCTAAAGTTTTGCTGGCTTAATTAGTACTTAATTATCATGGCAACGTGTGCTTAATGCATACCCTGCTCCAGAGTGTAGCAGAAAATCTCAGTTTTGTGCAGAAGAAGTTAACGGATGCACCAGATGCTCTGCTTTATGCGATCACACACAGACCCGGAAGCAGAAAGCCTGGGTAATTAAGAAAGTTCAAAACAAGAATTGTAAGAGTCATTATCCCTGAATTTTAGTTTTTATTAAGCAAGTTAGTGGAAAGAAAGCCTGACTTTGTTAAACTCACTTTGCACTGCGTCCCTCAGTTCTTGCAATATTCTCCTAAAAATAACTAACTGTAACAGGCAGAGATTATTGGTTTTACTATTCTTTGTCATAGCAGAGCTGAATAAGCCTCTTCCTGCTAGGGGATCTTGGAGGGGATGCAAAACAGTCTCCATAAAGAAGTGAGGTATGTGATTTGATAAGTTCATATTTTTTCATCAAAGAGGTATTAGCACAATAAATTTTCAGTATTTTGAAAAACATCCCATTCATATATTAATCTATAGCTACCATTAGACTAAAAGATAACAAAATCTACTAAAGCTCAAATAACAGCTTATAACACATCTATATAATCTGTACAGAATCAAGTGTGAATTAAACAAACAGAATGCAAGTACTTTAAAAGTGCATGATCGGAAGAAAGTTTAAATGTTTTTGATTTCAACCAATACTATATTGTGAATGTATGAACCAATTAACTGTTAACAATGCGAAAACAAATTGTCATGTGCCGGAAGCTCAATAGGCTGCCGCAGCTGGTGTGAAGTGGCCACCGGGAGCACAAGGCAGACTTTAATATCTCCCAGGGATTTTTCTGTCTGGTTGCATTTTTGTTGCATCATGTCTCCATGCTTCTCTGGTTAGAAGCTACTTGTGCTGACCCATCCTCTCCATAGAATTACCTCTCCATTAAAAAAAACCTCATTAACCATTTTAAAACCAATAAAGACTGAAAAGATGTTTTAACCTATCCTTGTTAAGCTTCACCTCAAGTTATGTGATCTCAGTCATTTAAACCACATGCTCCAGTTATGACCACTTCCTTTGCCTGATCATCTTCATCCTTTGTATTTTTTGTGGTATGTGTAGACCTTAACATATCACTAATAAGTTTCTTAGAAATATTACAAAAATACTAAGAGTGTTAAATTCAGTTACTGAATACTGTTTATTGCTAGCTGTTCAGATTAATATTATTTATAAGGTTTTTATGTTTTATGTTTATATTATTAGATGTTCAACATCTATAGACTACCAGTAAGAATAGTGTGACAGTGGATTAAAATGGAAATAATATTGATATTATTCACAGAAAGTCATACTATTTAGTGAATTGTATTACTTGTGATGATATGATGACAAAAATGTACAGTAAACCTTGAGTTCCCTCTGTCAAACTCTCCCTTTATTTTGATATTAGCAAAATACCTGCAACATTTTCGAACTGGATCTTGCACAGACAAAATCTATTAACAGATGGACAAACACATACCAATGAACTCAAAAAAATCCTTTGTGATAGTTCCTGGTTAAATAGGGGCGCCCAGGACTACATTCTGCCATACTGACACACACACAACCTCACAATGTGAAAGCAATCATTTGTTCATGGTATTTGTAAAAAGTAAAAACAAAACAGGACAGGAACGTATCATTGGATGGGTCATTTTAATACTTTAATAATAACTTTAATAATAACATTGCATCATACATTATGTTGTAGTGTTTTCGGGTGCTGTGATTCAAAATGATAATATTTCACAAGGCCATATGTGCATACACTGAGATACCAGGGGAATCTTCCCTTACATGGCACCATTCTCTGGCCTGTGCTGTGAAATGCTAATTTCTATTCTAAAATTTCAAACAGAGCAGTGTTTGAGTCTTTAATCATCCCCAGGTAGGCAGAATCACCTGTAGTGGTGGATTTCCAAAGGCCATTTATATTCAAGGTTGATTACTTGTAGGGTGTCATTTGCATTATCAGAGACTCAGCACTAATGAGACTCATGGTTTTAGGCCTTAATTGGATTGCTTCACCAGTCCCTTATTGATATTTGCATGCCACAGTTCATCATGATAAGTAATGAGAAGATTATTCACCAGAGGTAGCCAATTGCAAACTCCATCTGTGAAGTAAAAAGAGCACTGTCCATGCTATGGTTCCCATGGGGGCTGAGAGAGGACAGTCGCATGCAATGACAAACATACATGGCAACACATACATTACAGTCAATATGGCATATTCCAGCCAGAGCCTGACAACTGATCAGCCTTTAGAGCCTATATCAAGCCCTGTTTATACTTCAAGAGGCAGTTGTTTTTTACCAGCTCAGTGCTATTATGGCTTCCACAATAAATAAATTACTACTGTTCAAGCCAACCAAAGCAAACATCTGCCAGGGAGCAAGGCAAGGGGATTAAAAAGAATGTAGCTTAGTGAAACATAATCTGAAAAGAAGCATTTGCAAAATAAAAGACCTGGGATAGAAGAGGCTTGGGAACCTATATGGCTAATTTACCTGATAAGAAAAGAACACCACTTCATAAATAGACCACGTAAAGCACTCACAAAGCCATCAGTCAGACTCACAGAAGGTGTCAGAGTTATTATAATTTATGTTTCACTACAAAACAAAGCGAACAGCTTGTTAGAAACATGTCAACAAAGCTATGGGACAAAACCTTTGACTCATTAAGGCAGATAATAAAAACCTGCTCATCAGGAAAGCATTCTTCTAAAATGAAAATGACAAAACATTTGTGAAATGTGGTACAGATGGTGCTTTTGCTGCAGGCACCAGAGTGTGGAGGCACTTTGGCTGGAATTCAAAGAAAAAACATTCTGTCATTACAACTTGTCAATTAGAAATTGCAGGGAATAAAACAATTTCTTTTTCAAAATTGTCATAGTACATGACAGATTCTGTGCATGTTTCTATCTGTGCAGGTTACCTAGTTTTATGAATCATCTGAGTTAAAATGCAAAAAAAAAAAATTGCTATTACATCAAAGGTAGCGCTTGTTAATGTTTTGTTTTCTTCAAGGGAAATCGTGTCTATTTTAATGTGCAGGAGATGAGATGCAGGCTTTGCAGACATCTGACATGGTGGCTTTAGATCCACCCAGCAAAATTTGTCATTTGGTTACCTTCAAAGATTGGAACTGCAACTACCAAATCAAGAAGAGAGGAATGCTGGTATGTGTGGCCTCATTCCTGCTATCATCACTCCCCTGAGCGTCCACTGTGGACAAACTCTGAGGTTCGTGACTGCTGATTTGGTGTAGTGTGAATCCCATTAAAAAACATTCCTCTCAGCTTGATAGTCAGCTTTCCGAAAAGTAAACAGGACTTGCAACCAAAACACACATCGCTGCTGCTGTTTCCCAGATTTTCACTTTTCCCCCAAATGCATTTCAGCACCTGAGGGGTTGATTTAATGGATGGATAGATAACATGGATTTAATGGATTCAGGGGCACATAAAAGCCTGTCTTTAAAATGAGAAGCCATTTTCATTTATGTTGTATTGGGGTCTTTAAAGGACATCCTATTTGCGTGGGGAAAGTGTTTTGCTGCAATGTTTTCAAACCTGACTGTCATGTCAGACATGACATGGCTACATCTGCAACTGTCAAAGCCTTGGTGTCTTCTGACCTGAACTTGGAGATGGAAAATGCCCAGAGCAGCATTTGACACTTCAGTGAATCTCATTACCATAAAGCATGGTAGAGAAAAAGGCACATTTACGCAGCATGAAATATATAACAGTGTCCCCTCTGCCAGCTGTGCTGTCATCGCTCAAGGTGGACACATGACATGTTCCGCAAATGGGCATAAATGTTTTGGAAAATTAATCGATAGTGAAAATGTTTACACGACTCAGTGTGGTTACTTGTGGTATTTACTTTCTTTGGAGGTGTTGTGAATGAATAAAAGCAATGACAGCCTCCTGCCGTGCTCACCGATGTGATGTTGGTCTCAGAGTGGTCAGTGCAGCATAAGCTTGGCTGAGGCTCCTACTGCTTGGCCTCTCCTGCTCTATCTAATCACTCAGACATGGCCAGGCCTCAGGCATGCTGCCCTAACTCTACACTAGCTTCGGGCAAGGTTGAAGCAGAGGGTACATTGGCTAACAGCGCAGCCACAGTCATATCCCCAAGATTTTCTACAGTAACACTCAGACATCCTCTGCACTTCTCAGCTCTTTTTCACTCTTCTCGTTTATCTCATTCTCAGGTTGGTTTTATATTCAAGTAAAATGGGCAGTTACTTTGCAGAATAAATTCTCAGCAAATGAAACATGACATATCTGAGCATATAATCTGAATATAGATTGGCAATCAATACAGTGTAGCAAAGACCTTATAATTCTCTTCATGAATAAATCTCAGTAATTCTGTTCATAACCTTGTTCATACAAGACAAATAAAAATACGAATTAGAATTAACAATTTTCACACATTGACTTCAAATTGCAAATTCCTTCCAAATTGTAAGGAAATTTTCTCAGTGACATCACAGAACCAATTTTATGCATGTAAACAAACTTTTTTTGTCTTTGTAATCACCAAGAGTTTTTGAAATACAGTTTGGAAGAGATCAAATTAAACAAATTAAAATAAAATCAAAATCTCACCACCTCCACAAACATGAAGAATAATTATTAACAACCACATACTTGAAGTTATATGTGTAAATTCTTCTCAGTCCAAATGTCTGACTTATCTCTGGAGTCTTGAAGTGCCTCATCCAGCTATAAACTCAGATATATTGCATCAGTAATCTCTCCACCTCTCTTTGCATCTTATTGGCCGCAGGTCTATTGAGGCATCAAAGCAGCAAGGGATCTCAGAAAAGAGAGGCCTCCTCTGTGCCTCCTCTGATGGTCTAGCAGATGCATCATTTTCAAAGCAGAAATGAGTGGGCATGGGCGAGCGACTGTTGAAAGCTTCCAATTCTTTTTTTTTAATTTAAAAAATTGATTAAATGTTTGACCCTCAGTAAACCCTCAGTATTTCTGTTGGTTTTTTTTTTTTTTTTTATATAATTTTTTTTTTCTTTTTTTTTTTTTTTTTT